>CANPUZ010000125.1:0-205586 GCA_947579665.1 Sympetrum striolatum | reverse complement strand
TATTTCAAATGTTTAAGTGAAACGTTTATTTAATTTAGTGTTTTGATTTGTTTTTAAATGAATTTATTTACAATACACATTTTTATTTAATATAGAGAATAGAGAGAATATAAGTTTAATAAAGAATCACCTTAAGTATTCATCTATTATTTCCGCCTGGTAGCGGCGAGCAATAGCCAGTCTTTCACCCAATGTTATTGAAGAGGTTATCCTCATCATGAAAATCATTATCAGGGAGGGGCATACTGAAGATGAAAACGTTAATTCTTATACAGTAGTAACTTCAGAAAATATTTCATAACTGGCTACACAAAGTAAATGAATAACTTTTAAGAGTAATATCTCACTTGTGGTGTAACATTATGTTGTGCAAGACAGCACATGCCTTAACAATTTTTGCAGCCCTTTCTGGCTGGTAAGGCAGCACCCTGTCCCTTAAGAGGCATCTCCATCGACCTTTCAACACGCCAAAAACCACACTCCTGGCACGGCAATGGGCCTGTGAATATCTGAATTCCGGTGTCCCAGCTTCTGCATGTGGTAAGGGAGTTAGGAGCCAAGGCTCCAAAGCATACCCTGAATCACATATGAAACAAAGATATTACGTGTTTAGTATGGATGGCATTCAAGCAATGTTAATATATTTCTTACAGATTTGTATGTATTTGAAGTTCTAAAAGAACTTCCTCGCCAATTCAAAATGTTGAAGTTGTTCATTTCAGTCCGATAACGCAAGCCAAAAAAGGACAACAATGTGCATGATCTTTGCAAGCAATAGTAACCAATTGTTGCTATGTTATCATAACAGTTAAAGTATTTAAAATCATTTCACAGGCTAATTCGAGATACGCAATTTAAATTGTGATTCAATCTCAACATTTCTTATCATAGAAATACAACTAACCAAGCAAATAATACCTCCCCTGCCTTTCATCGTGGGTTGCCTTCGTAACAGTTTTTGCGGGAGAGTAATTCTAAATGAACTGATCGTGCACTGCTCCGGGGTATGCTGTCACAGTAAGAATTTTTAAGGAGGAATCACAAATCTGAAAATAAATCAAAGAAGTGTTAATAATAAGATGTTTCTCTTACCTACACATAAGATTTAGGGCAAATAACAGAGCATTACCATCTGAACATTGAGGGAATAGAAACCCTTGTGGTTCCTTCCTCATTCTGAAGGGGAGTTACAATAACAATATGGGTGCAATCTATTGCACCCATAAAGGTTTAAAAGGTTTAAAACTGCCTTCTAATGGACAAGTTTTGACTGTTAGCTTGAGCGGACAAACACGCTAATAAAGTCGAAAGAGAATATTTTAACGTTAAACAAGTGTGGCGAGCACTGACATATATAATGCGCCTCTCGATGGAATATTAACGAGCGATGCGTAGCTAGCATAGAGAAAGGATGGGGATATCTTTACTTTATGGTAGCTAGGCGCCTATCGGCGTAGGAGATAACTAGAAATAATCACAACATGACAATCCTAATGTCATCGCCTCAAAGTAGTGGACGTAGCACAATTTCATTCTTGTTTTGCTTTTTAAGATCTTCTTAACGTTAATTATTCCTGTTCCATCTGCAGACGGCAGTTCATAATGAAAACGAGGATAGAATCAGCAATCCCTCGCGATTTTAGGAAGTGCAGACTTTGTTTTGATGATAACAAAGTGTTGCTGTACATCTTTGAAGTGAGCGGCTCGTTGAAGAATGTAGCTCGAACCGTATGCGAGGTTCTCAATTACGAGGTAATGCGGAACAAGTTATAAATTTTACTTTAGTAACGTAAATAAATACTGCTTTGCTGGTGAATGCGAAATAGCAGCAGGTGGTTGTTCGTCTGCTTGATGATACTCTCTAATTTATTGCTATTTCTTTAAAAATATCTCTTTCAACTTTGTGTAATGCTATATCAAGTGTATTTTTTCTGATTTCGTTTGCCTTTTAGTACGCACATGTATTGTATTGTTTGTGTAATGCTATATGAAGAGTATTTTTTCTGATTTCGTAGTAGTAGTATTGTAAAAAGTGCTTCGACAGCTTAGGTCATTTCGCACATTGGTTCCCACCGGGATTCGAACCCGAGATCGCTTTCACCAAAGGCAAAAGCGCTGTCCACATGACCATCCTGGAGCCTCTGTTTTCGTTTACCTTTTAGGACGCTTGTTTAAAATTTGACCCAAATGTTATCATTTTTTTCTATTTTTTACCCCAGGTAACCGTCAATGACGATTTTCCACCTTATGTCTGTACAGATTGTTCTGATAAACTTCATGGCTTCAAGTGCTTTAAAGACAAATGCGATAGGTTTAGGGAAACTTATGAATTGTACCTGAAAACAAAAGGAAGGAGTACCAGCAATAAAAAGGTGACTACAATATTAATGTACCTATTGGAGTTTACTGTCCTCGTTATTTATAAGTTGATTTATTTCTTCATTATGTATCCATTGACCATCAAAGACTGTTCCATATATTTTTCTAACTTATGCTCCGTTCGAATATCCTTAATTACATTTCATCGCTTGTTGTTTGTGTTGTGGGTCATTCCATGTCAACTTAACACACCTCAGATTTTCTTAAAATTTTGTATACTTATACTTCTTGCTAATACTAAGAAAAAGGCCAAATTTTTATCTCAAACTGTTTGTGAGATTTTCTATGTAAAGTTTTCAAAAACTTGCCAAAAAGACATGAACGTTCATTTTTTAAATCCCTATAGAAGCTGTTCTAGTTCATACAGAGAGCTGAAAGAGGTGTCATTTTACAGCATTTTAAATGTTCTTCCAAATGATACACTTAATGGCAAGGGTTTTAATGAAAAGATTTTTTAAATCCATATAAATACTTTGATTTTGTTTTTCAAAAAGTACGTAAATTAAAATTCTCGAAATATTTGTGTACATACTTAGTACTGTTGTGAATCATAAAGTAAAATATGAATGTGGGATCTTAATGCATTCAGTGTTAAAAAAAATACTTACGTTGCTGCTTTTCAAATGTCACCCAATTTTGTCAAGTCAATGTATCTTTAACACTCAGGTAATTTTTATACCACATTTTTCCAAAAGATGCATTGTCTAAAACATTCCAAATATGCCTGTAAAAGTCATTGCTATTGCAAAATAATTGTAAATGTATTTTAAGGCATTATAATAGGTTCATTAAAAATTTAATTATAAGATACTTGTTTTTGAATATTTGTTATTTAGTGTACAGCTATATTCAGGAACACAGCAATTGGTACAAAAACTATTTTTCAATATCAATAATTGAAACAAGGTTTCAAATAAATATTTATGTTACTTATTCCTGTTTTGTATCATTTTATTTTTGTAAATTTCAATAAAATAAGTATGATAGTATGTTAGCTTTTTGAATTTATCTTGTACATGTTCTCTCGCTTGTTCTTATTATTTGTTTAAATTCCTTAACTCCTTCAAATTTGTTAGGAAACCCAAGTTCATGAAGTGTTATTTATCCTGTTTATCTCTTGTTTTAGTTGATCCTCTGGGGAGTGAAGAAAGAAGAGAAGTCCGACGTCGCACTGAAAGACCCTTTAAATAACTCTTCTCCACCAAATTCTGCAGAAACATTTCAGGTATTTGCATCAAAATGTTTTTTGAATGGTATTGGCCTTTACTTGGTGGAATTCCACAATGGATGAAAATAAAAGAACACTTTGTAGTAATTCCGAAGAATATATTTCAATACACGACCGGTTTCAACTCTTAAACTTCTCCAGAAGATGACTTTTAAAAGTTGAAACCGGTTGTTTATTGAAATATATTCTGTGGAATTACTACAAAGTGTTCTTTTATTTTCATCGAACAAAAAGTTTTACATAAATTCATTTAATCGTCAATAATAATAATTTTGTAAACTCCCAGGATAGGGCAGGGATTCCCCCGGGGAGCGGCAGGGAACAGAAGAATGAAAAGAGTCGATGGCTCCCGAGTAACGTGTTTATTGTCTCCTCTCGATGACCTCTCCCCGTGCATATTTTACTGCCTATTTATATCATGCGTGTCGGCCAGTTGTGCTGACCAATCGCGCTGACAACCGCATTCCCAGTGCATTTCCATATTGCGGCAATGAATACATGTCAGCGGAATTCGATCAGCACATTGACCATGCCGCAAGGTTGCATTTGGGTGGTCTTTGCAACGCAGCCATTCCGATGAGCTTGCTTCACAGGGGATTTTTACCTTTACGAGGGCTTTTACCTTTATGCACTTTTACAATATGCTCTCACAGGCTGAGCCCTTTAGCATGATCAGATACAGTAAAATCAGAAATACATTTATATTTAAATACAACAGTTCTGATCATTTCAGTACTGAGCAATAATCCAAAATAGATCTTACCAATGGAACACATAATAATAACTTTATTAGTGCAAGGACATACATAAGTATATATAGGACACGTCAAGTATCTAAATCTTCAGCAAAAATATTGCATAATTAAAATATCTACAGTAACATAGGCATATTATCTACAATATAAAGTACAAATATTAATATGTATATAAGTACATTAAATGTATAAATACAAATTATGCATTTTTCTCACTCAAGAAATCATTTACCTTATAATATGCTTTTATTATCAGAAATTCCCTTAAAATTGTACCAAATTTTACATTCACATTATTCTTTATAGAAACTGGTAGTTTGTTATATATTTTTAGTGGCATCACCGCAAAACCTTTCCCAGTTAAACTAAGCCTATGAGTCCTCAAATTGCCTCTTCCTCTTGTAAGATCTTCCTGTTTAATGTATTTATCTACATTATTGTGTACGTAGACTGCACAGGCATAAATTATGCTGAAGGCATTCTACTGGGAACGTTAGCAATGATTCTCATTACTCTTTTTTGAATTATTAAAATATATTTCCAATGTGGGGAGTTTCCCCATAAAGCAATCCCATTTGTCATTCTGGAGTGGAAGATTGAGCAGTTCACAATACGCAATAGCTTAATGAAGGCGTACTCAAACTTTTTTGGTGCTCGGGCACCAGAGGGCGCTTCCGAAAGCAAAGCCGGCACCACATGTAATTAGAAATAAAATGTAAAATAGAATGTTTTTTCCAAGTGACCTATGGTTAACTATTAAAGTGATAATAATGCCAAGGTATGGCCAGAATATCAACCTGGACGGAAATGTTAACATATAATTTCATTTCAACCTCACAACGTGCGAAAGTCTATCTCTGAAGAAGATTTTACTACGAGAAATAAATCTGGTATGTTTTCGCTGCATGAGCACCACTGCATTCTGAAAAGCAGCATTTAGTCACTGATTACGGGGAATTTGATACCCTAATAAGCTGAGCCATGCTGAATCTTCATAGTAACATAATGAACAAAATATGACATAGACACTTGTATTGTTAATCTGGACAGAGGAGACAAGAGGGATAAACTTTAGACAGGGCATGACCCTGGATGTTTACGAAACCCAAGACCAGACCAACCAATCCCTTCCAACTTCCACTCAATCCCCGCTATTGCATCCCAAGAAATACTTTTGAAGCAAATAAAAATAATCTTTTTACCGAGGCGGGCACTGTGCAAGGTCGCACCAGGTTGAGTATCCCTGGCTTAATGCAAGTAATATCATTGAAGTCCCTCTCTAAAGTTGAAACCCAGCATTTTGTAAGCCTTGGTTGTTATTTCTTGAATGTGTGGATTCAAATTCATAGTTTGATAGAATTATTCCCAGAGTTACTCCTTGTAAATATCTCCGTGTGATAAATTGAAACAATATACAAACCAATACCCAATTGAAAAACTGTCTTTTTGAAAACAAAATTTAATTTACTCACTGTATACAAAAATTTCCCTATGTTTGTATTAGTACTTTATTGTGTATTTTTATATATTTCTTACTTTTTATTTATGGTTTTATCCTCTTGTGAGTTCCTATGGTAATTTTAGTGGTTTCTTTTGTGATATTCTATTCTTATCTCTTCTTTGTTTATGTGCTGTTACTGTAAGTACTTTTTCTTTACTTTGCTAAACTCTTTTTCATGACTACAATGTTTGTGTTAACGAATAGCTTGGTGCTAAATAAAACTTATATAATTATTAATATTATTATACATCAATTTGAAATGAAACCATTCCATATAAAACTACACAAAAAACAAATCTATATACTAATATTGAAAACAAACTTATACTAAATTAAAATCGTACGCAAAGATTATAAAACAAACATATGCAAACATTAACCTCTACAGCTATTAAAATACCGACTGAAAGATGTAAAAATATAAAGAATAATCTAAGGCCTTAAGAATGTTAGGTTTTATTTTGAGATTTTTGAAATATTGATTGTTTAAGATTAATATTGTCATGCCTTTGGAACAGATCTGTCTTTTTGATCCTTCAACTCTAATAAAAGTTAGCAGTTGTAAATGGAAACCATTTGGGTTAAAACACAAAATTGTTGTAATATCAGAGGTATCATATATTTTCTAAGTGCTTTGGTTTCGTAAGTTATAAGAAATTTTCATACATCAAACAGGGTTTTAAAAAAAAATTTATTTACTCTCAAATATTAACTAGTAAACTTAGTGGATGGCTAATATAGACCTCGATGGCGTGTGAATGTCACAAGTTGACAATACAAAGTTTCTGGGTGTGACTCTTGATGCTCACTTATCATGGGAATGTCATATCAGCAATCTTGCTGTTAAACTAAGCTCAGTCTGTTATCTTATTAGGTCTATAAGTGCAACTGTGTCTTTAGATGTTCTAGTTCTTCTGTACTATGGTGAATTTTATACTCACTTGCTCTACAGCATTCTTTATTGGAGGGCTTCACCCCAAGCATTGACTATTTTTAGAATTCAAAAGAGAGCTGATTAATGAGTAATAAGTCTTGTCGTACTTCTTGCCGCCCCTTGTTTAAATCCCTTTGTCTTTTAACTGTTCTTAGTTTGTATATTTTTCAGTCCTACTCTTTGTCAAGACTAATTTTCATGAATTTGACCAAAATTCTATCCTCCACAGCTGCGGTACCCCCCAACTTAATAATTTGCACATCCCCTTTGTCTGTACTAAGAAAACCACCTGTGGCTTTAAATCCATGGGCCTATTTAACAAACTTCCCAATATGCTTAAAACCTCTATGAGATTCATTTTATTTAAAGAAGCTAAAAGACTTTTTACTGTCCCATTGTTTCTACTCTATTAATTAATATCTATCAATATAACTTCTTCTGTCCACTTGTTCTGTTTTATAGCTAAAAATACTATCTGTTTACTTATTTCTTTTTTTGTGAATATTTTTGATGCGCCATATACAATGTATGTTTAATACTTGTCCCTTGGCAAATAAATCATATTATTATTATTTTCCAAACAGACCAAAAATAACTTCTCATAATGCTGAATGTATTTCCTATTAACTTCTACAAATGACATGAAGCCTGTAAATGGTAAAAAGATCTTTACTTGCGTAGAATATTTGCCCAGATATAGTGTCAAACCAAGGATGATCTACAAAGATGTCTATTTAATTTTCTTCAGATAGGCGTGACTTCAAGCAATCCCTCGAATTTCATTTCTCTAATTTGTCCCTCAAAAAATTATCCAAATTCCCCTCAATGCATTCTTACTAAGAAAATGAGGATATTTGGGGCCTTCTGGCATCAAACTCATGGTAGATAAGATCCAAGTCTGAATTATCCTAGTGGCATCCTGGCAGTTACATGCTTTGGCCAATACGCAGTAAATCTTCAGGTCTGTGACACTTGCGCCGCATGGTTAGAATTTGTATCCCTTATATACAGGGCTACCATCATCATCATCTGGCATTCTGCCTGTTGGCAAGCACCACAACAGTTTCCTCTTGAACCTGTCTCTTTGGTCTCCTTGTATCCTCCTCTCTTCACCTCGTCTTTCTTCTTCTCTTTTCTCCTTCCACCGTTCCTTCAATTGCAGTAGTTAGGCTCTTACAATATGTCCGACTTCCTTTCCTCTGTTGTATTGTGCGGAGTAATGTTTTTTCCTTCTCTTCTTAGCACTTCATCATTCCTTATTCCACCCATTTTATTCTCTCCATCTTTCTCCATTTATTTCAAAAGCATCAATCCTATCCTTCTCTTTCATTCCCATGTTTCGGATCCATATAACATAACGCTCCATACATTTCACCAATCTCTTCCTCTTCCGTAGATTAATACTACTGCGCATTTCTTACAGAAGGCTTCCTTTGCCATAGCTAATCTTGTCTTGATCACCAATCCTCCGTCAGCATGCTCCCCAGATATACCTTTTAACCTGCTCTATTCTCCTTCCCTCATTTGTTACCATCTTATATATATGTTTGATAATCTCTAGAAGAGTAGATATGTAAAATAGATATTATAGTATAAGGTATATTATAAATTAATTTAGCAGTATTAGATATTACTATAGAGGAGGGGTATCTGAGTTTAACACAAATTTCTCTCTCTCTGCAGACGAAGGCTGATGAAGAGGAAATTGAAGTCCCTGTTAAAAATGAGGTAAGAGATTTAAGTGTCTGCTGAATTTATCCTTGGAAGCCTACCAAAATGTAGAGAAGATACTTACATACATAATACCTTTCAAAAACTGTTATTCAATGCCATCTTTTTCTCTTCCTTGTAGCTTAACCCACCCTTTAAGGCATCCAACATCTTTAGTTTTAGTTTATTTATTGACTTGTAAACATTCACAATAAATTCAGATATTACACTGAAGTGAATAGATGTCTCGTCAGGTACAAATGCATTATAGTAGTAAAATGCATTACTAATTACAATGTCATATTATTAATATTATAGTTATGCATACATATATAAAATATATACTCACTTATTGAAATAAATTTATTATACAATTGTACAGGTAAGTTTAAAAATTCATTAATTGAATAAAAACATTTTTCAAATAACATTTTTTTCAATTCTCTAGAAAAACTATGGAAATTCTCTTTAAACCTTTTCCTCATTTTGACCGGCAAATTGTTAAAAATGTCTATTCCCATGTACAAGGGGCAATATTGATAAGATTTAGAACTGGGAGTAGGATAATTTAAAAGATAATTATTCCTGGTTTTATGATGGTGGTTTGGAATATATTTGTAAAAATATGTAAAATTCTTATGAAGGTATATGATCATTTTGTATATATATATATATATATATATATATACGAGTAAAATGTTGCTTGCATACTGCAAGCAGATCGACAACACCAATTTAATGTCGGCAACCTTTCGGGAGGGTCTTAAAAAGAAAAACAAAATTGAAAATAATCTTAAAATTCGCTGCAATTTTAATCGTCTTGCATCGAACCCAGGTCTTCCTGGCTAACCTATTAAGCAGCACTACAAAAGATCACCATCACTAACTATGTGTGAAAATTCAAGCAGAAATATTGGCTGAAACTGCCTCAAACGACGTTCTACTTTTCACGAAAGTAAATGCCTCTCGGGACTCGAACCAAGGACGATCTCGGAAATCAAAAACATGTTTCTGAAAGTTATTTATGATTTTTATCTATATGCCGAATTTCAAGTTTCTATTTTATTGGGAAAGGTTTCCAAGAACTAACAAGAATAAACAAGAACAAGATAAAAATTCGGTACCATCTTTGCAAATACGTTTAAAACCATCATTGTAAGTTAAAGGCGTAAAATAAGAATATATAAGTGGCTAAAGTAAAAGTTATGAATTGTTACCTCGTAATTGAGAACTTCACATAGAGTTCGAGCTACATTCTTCAATGAAAAGAATAACACAGCCAACTTGCACGTTTACTCACGATTTTGAGAACCAAAACTCCATCTCTGTCTTCCTGCTGCAGGGAGACGAAGCGGATGGTCAACAATCCGGGAGATTTTTCAAACCTAGTCTGTTGGTGGTCAGCCATCTTCTCCAACACTGTTTACGGTGGTTGGCGGCGGAGGCGCACGAGATATCGATGCTCGAATGTTTGCGCATGGGCCGAGTTACAATTTAAAATCTATTAAGCCAAAGACAACGAAAAGCAATCATTAAATCAAAAGGCATTGATATGAAACGTACTAATAACAATTTATGTTTTCAGGTATCGATTTAAGGAATTCCGTCATCCCACTAGTTAAAAATATGTCCGATACATTCACTAGAAATTGTTTTTGAAGTAAGTTGTAATCACATACTTTTAAGGCTAACAAATCAGATAAGAACTAATTATCGAAGAAGATTATAATGTTAGCAATTTGCATTTTGGTTTCATGGAAAGAAAGCTTGATTATGCTTTGTTGACGTCGTTCCTTACCTCGATTTCATAGAACCGTTGATTTTAATTTAATTTTGGAAAGAATTGGACTGAACGAATTACCTGAACACTTTCTTTTGAAAGATAATGGACATTAGCAATGCCATTTTTAGTATTTAACGCCGTTCTTTATGCGAACTTCGCATACCTCTGATATCAGGAAGGAAGGTCTGTCGCATTTTCATTCAAGAATTTTGCTGGGTTCGAAGCAAGATGCGAAAAGGGCATATGAAAAAACCGAGCATTGAAAAGTATAGCATATGATTTATTGAATGGAGTTGTTAATCATGAAAAGTCTTCATTTTATTCGGTCAGGTTACTACGGAAGATATTGCCACTAAGTTACAAATCAGTTTTCACGATACTGTGACTTGCAAGATATTTGTCCTCGAGTGGACGCGATGAAGAAAGGTCGAATAACACTTGGGGAATGGAATGACCATCGATCCAGCGGTGATGACGTCACGATAAGGTGATGATAGAAGAAGACCTCCTGTCGGAGGATGATGCCCTGTTAGCGAATCGAGAGGCGAATAAATCGGAAGTGCCGCGGAGGCATTAGTTAGAGTGAAACTGCGGGGTAAAAAATGGTGCAGGGGATGTTCTTCGGTAGGGTTGATGTGGTAGAGAGGTGTGGGCGGGTTGGTGAGCTGGAATTTGTCGAAGGTTTTGAATAATAAGTCGGGGGCGGAGAAAATTTTGAAAAAAAAGGCCGCGGAAAAGCGATTTTTGGTTGAAAAAACGGAGTAGGTCCGTGGATTTTGATAGAAATTTTCCGATCTGCTTGAAAACGAAAGGTGTACCTTTGGAGAAGGAGTAAAATGTTTTCAACGCAAATTTGGGCATGATATTAAGATGGTCTTAAAAATAAGTAGAAAAAGGATTCTTAAGATTCGCTGCAATTAAATCGTCCGGCATCGAACCCGGGGAACCTAATTGAGCGAAAATATTTCTTTTCAGGTATAAAATTTGCCCATTTTTGAGTCCTCAGCCCCGGGATTTCTGACCCTACGGTCATAAACCCAGTGGGGGGCTAACATCCGGCTGCGACCGCCAGTGAGAGGAATTCTCAGAAACTGAATGTTTTTGCACACGTTTTGGTAAATGATTATTTGTTGTAATTTTTGTCAATCTAACATTGAAAATAAATGCAATCTCTTGCGCCAAAGATGTACAACTTTTAAACGAAGTTCTAGTGTAAATATTTACTATATTTCCACATGGTTTTCATGTATTAAGAACAAAACATATTTTCCATCCTTCTTTCACATCCGGGCTTCGGACCGGCAAAGGAGTAAGGAGAGTATTTTTGCGTATCAGAATTCTCTTGTGAAAGTATTGTAAATACGTTAATATCAACTCTAGCGTTTCGTTCAAAAGTTGTACAATATCAGCGTAAGACAAGGATATTATTTCCAATGCAAAATTAACAACAATCACAAAATTAATTTATTGGCAAAACGAGTGAAAAAATATATCCTTAACAGCAACCCCATGCGGCGACCGGCACTGAAAAATTACCCTTCGACCTAAGGACACCCACGAGCTCGGCGAGAAAAGGGACAGAGATCCTGCGTTCAAGGATTATAATCCGAACCCATTGATAACAATGGTACAACCATGAAACCGTTATTTCCAAGAATCGTCGAGAGATAGGAAAAACGCAAAGTGATCGTAAACCGAGAAGAATAATCATAAATTAATGATGGAATACGACACAATTTTTGAAGACACAATTACGATTCAAATAAACGAGCGTATTTCTACTTCGGAGTGAATTTGCGTATTGTAATTGGCTTTTCAGGATAACTGAGTCGAGGATACACATTTATCCGAATGTAAGGAAAAGCGGAGGGAAAACGGAAGAAAGTCCACCGGCCCCTTTCTCCCGCGGCGATGACGTCAGGATAAATTGATAAGCAGCAAGTCTTAGAAGAAGACCTCCTGTCGGAGGATGATGTCTTGGTAGCGAATTCGGGGGCGAATAAATAGGAAGTGTCGGAGAGGGATTAGTTAGAGTAAAACTGCGGGGTAAAAAATGGTGCAGGGGATGTTTTCCGGTTGGGTTGATGTGGTAGGCAGTTGTGGGCGGGTCGGTGGGCTGGAATTCGTCGAAGGTTTTGAATATTAAGTCGGGGGCGGAGAAAATTTTGAAAAAAAGGCCGCGGAAAAGCGATTTTTCGTTGAAAAAACGGAGGAAATCCGGGGATTTAGATAGAAATGATCGGCTTCTTTCGCTCGGAAACATCGAGCACACCTTTGGAACCGATTAGACGAACGAGTAAAATGTTGTGAACGCAAAGTTGGACATCATATCGAGAGGATCGTCAAAAGTAGAAAAAGGATTGAGAATATTGTTGAAATTCGCTGCAATTTAATCGAACCCGAGTCTTACTGGTGAACTTACGATTCAGCACAACAGAATAACACCATCTGTAACTACGTGTGAAAATTCAAGCAGGAATATTGGCTGCAACTGCCTCAAACGACGTCCTATTTTCACATACGAGTAAAATGCTGCGTGGAGATCGACAACAGTTATGTATCGGGACGGTCCTCAAAAGAAAAAAAATTCAAAATATTGTTAAATTTCGCGGCAAGGTAAAACTGTCGAAGAGGACTGTTTGGAAAATTGAAGACTGTTTGGGTTTTATTTTTTTTTTAATAGAAATAGCCGGTTTTCGATGACATTTTCAGGGAAGACACTTCAAATATTGCGGCTTATTATGCAATTTCGAGAGTTGAAAAACCTTATATAGTTACTGAGAAACAACGATTTTAGTGACCGAGGTACAGAAATGGCCTCAGTCAAAAATCCCCAGAATGCAACGGGAATTCCTGCGCCAAGATTGAACAGGGGTGGTATTTTTGAAGGAAAATAACACGTAAATTATACAAAATAAGAGGTTATAGCATGAAAAATGGTATAAAAAGGCAGGATTAAGAAACAATAAAGAGTAATAATGCATGGAATAATTCAATAATAAAGATGAGAGACAGTTAAGGATGACTTTTGGTAAAGGTGGATGGGTTGAGTCGGGGGTTCGTTGTCTTTTTAAGTAAAAATACGGTTTTAGTCGCAAATGTTGCCTTGTGTTAAGAAAAAGATAGTCACCCTCTCGTTCGGATCGCAAGCTATAATTGGTTTGCAAGCTAAATTAGTACCCAAGGTCTTTTAACACAAATATTGGTAAATTTCTAGTTTCACACAGTCAGCCTTTTTTTTTCTCAAGTGCTTTTGCCCCGATTTCGACGATATTTTAGGGGGAGACACTTGAAAGATGGCGGCATATTTAACGTATTATAGCGAATCTGAACGTCCTATATTTACGTAGATATCGGCATTTTAGTGAGCAAAGTACCGGAATGGCGTCCGGAGACCCTGTTTTCGGAGCTATTTCCGTCGTTTTGACGCCAAGTGGAGCGGTCATCACCCAGTTACAACTCTCGTAAGTTGCCTTAAAAAGTGAATGTCATCTTTCTCAAGCGGTTCTCGTCGGAAATCGACGAAATTTCACGGGGAGGCACTTGAAACATCGGGAAGCTAAAAAACGATGAAAAACTGCTTTTTAAGCCACAATGCTAATCTAAATTACAAACAATATGCTCTGCACAACATATAATATCGAGTTAATATGAATATTCTTAATAGGGATAGTGGGGACCCTTGAGATTGAAACGATCGTCCGTTCGCCGCCCACGCGCCGGGAAAGGGAGTCGCTTTCCCAACCTTCCCCCTTCCGTTCATCGTTACCGTTAACTGTAAGATTGTAATGAGAGAGAGTGTTTTTGTGACAAATGTTGCTTTGAGTTAAGAAAAAGATAGTCACCCTCTCGTTCGGATCGCAAGCTATAATTGGTTTGCAAGCTAAATTAGTACCCAAGGTCTTTTAACACAAATATTAATTCTGATCGATTATCACACCCACCCAGCACCCCTTTTCACTCAATGAGGCCCGTTACCGAGTATGAAATTGATAAAAAACCGGTAAATCAATCGATTATTACACCCATCCAGCACCCCTTTTCACTCAATGAGCCCCGTGACCGAGTAGGAAATTGGGAAAAAACAGGTAAATCAGTCGATTACAAAAATGGCCGAAAAAACGTCAAAAATAGGTAATTTTCAAACAATAATATCTCCGAAAGGGAAGGTTTTATGAAGTATTTGAAAGAAGATATATTAACCACCATCTTTTATCTATAACTTGGTGTAAGTTTCGTCGAAATATAATCATTATTAAGGGAGTTATTCAATTTCACCCAAACAGTACCTACGTGAAATTTTACCGAAAAATTTTTCTTTTATATTAAGAATTGCCCTATTCCGTTGATTTTTTCGGGGAAGACACTTGAAATATCGCGGCTTATTACGCAAATGATAACGACAAAGTACCTCGTGTAATTACTGAGATATATCGTTTATAGTGACCGAGGCACCGGAATGGCCCACGTAGGCCATGTTTAAAATTTTAGTTATCCAGATGTCGACGAGTTTCACCTCTTGGAAGTAGAAAAAAATCACGAATGTTAGCTTTCATACGGGCGCTAACTTTTAAAGAAAATGATGAAATAATAACCTGAAAAGATGAAACGAGGTATATCATCCAGAAAATACAGTAAATAATCAGGGATTATACAGTATGCACGTAAACAAACAACTCTGTGCAACACAGTCATTTGTCAAATTTTCAGGGAGCAGAGATGGCAGCACCAGTGCACTAATTTCAATCTGTTCTTACTTTTCTTTGGCAGTATCTTTATTTGGTAACGGTTGATGGATTTCGGAATGTTTTGAAGTTATCGAGAACGGTTTCGGAAATATAGCATGAGATATGTTGCGCCAAATACTGTAAGAGCACAGAAGTAGTGAGTTAATGCCACCGGTAAAACAGTCTTCATCGATAACTATACCCAAACAGAATTCCACCTTGATATAATTTCTTAATTGTCTTTTGCAGAAAAATCCATATGACTTATCGGTTCTTCTTCCGGAGACCTTTATTATACATTGTATTTCATGTTCTACGTCAATAAGTCACGGTTATGTTAAATCTTGCACGTACACCTATTCATGTGGGAAGTCCGGAGAGTATCTGCTGTTGTTAAGCTCGGTAAAGGAAAGGTAAGTGAAGCTTTTTACCGTCTTTAGTAATTTTTTTTTGTATTTAATAACCTAACATTTAAGTTTGCTTACAAGAAGCATTTCTGATTAAATTTTCCCACATTTGTTATGGTTGTGTTTATTTACTTTACGCAAACGACTTAATTTCCTATATCTGAATGAATTTTACCTTAGTCTTCTATCATTGAAAGTTTTACTTGTCACTCACGTTTGTTTCTTTGCATTTCACTTAACACGGACGGTTTTGTAGTGGGAAGCAAATTTTTAATTATTCGGTTTCTGTTGATTTCTTAGAACGAGACAAGGAGATGTGTCAGAAATCTGATGGATTCATTGCAGACAAATTGCTAGAATAAAAAAGCTTCTAAGGAAGAGAATGGTTATTAGAAGGATTATACTGTGATAAAGTGCTCCACCTGAGAAATCACATACACAAGAGGAAGACCTTAACTACAGTGACGAAAGCAGATATCATAAGGAATTTTCCGCAGTAGTTTCTTTATGTTGAGCTATTTGTTAATATTGTAAGTATTCCGAGGCAATTTAATGAATAATCTTTTCATATTCGTGAATTTTAATCTATTTTTAAGGCAGTACTAGCTGTAATGAAGTTAAGAATGAAGGAAATGTTTGTTTAGACTGATGGATTTACAAATAATTTTTGCAGTACTTTATTTACCTGATTTGAATTCGGAATATTTGCTGTTGAATTTTTTTAATATCTGTGTCTATCCAGTGATGGTTGATGGTTCTTTCTAAACCTGATGCAGATTGCAGATTGTTGAATACAGTGAGAATTGTAATTAAAAGAACTCTATTCCTCTAGTTGTAGTAAAAAGAAGTCTCTCTAAAATATTCGTTATTCATGGTGAATATACATTTTTCTTCTTTCATCAGTGAATGGGGAATAGGTTGTACTTTCAATTTAACTAATCGTTTTACTTCTCTTAGATTTGTTCAGATTTCATTCGTTGTTAACTATAGAAAACATTTTTCATTGTCATTTGCAGTTGTAAAGGAATGTATCTATGTATGTATGTCTATGTTTTAAAAGAATTTACATCAATAAAATTTTGTATTTATAGCCAGGGGTTTTCTTCTTCTTTTATTTTTCTTTCAGTAACCTACCAAATGAAGGCGAACTCGATGCAACTGTTAACTTTCTGTGCGATTTAATTCATTGCCGTGCCTATTTAATTTTGATAATGACTTGAAAATGTAATGTTTTCGTTTTTTTATAGAAAGTACATAATACGCGGTAAATTTCTCTTCTAGAAATTCACCTAATACGCGAATATTACGTTTAATATTAATTTACTTTCAAAATAAAAAACATTTCAACGTAAACCGACTGTGTTTTGAAAATGGGGTAACGTATTCGGCATACGTGCGTGTAGGACGAATTCACTCGAATATTATATCATAGATGTACGCATTAGTGAATGAATGCCTTGTTCTAGTTCAGGGAAACATTTACAACGAAGAAATTCGTACGAAATCATTACATTCATCACTTCAAAGACGGGTAACACCTATGGAAAACGTCCGATTTTCTCCGAACTTGGGATCACTACATGGGCATGTCCGTCTAAGACGAATAAAGACGAAATGGAAAGGTCACTGTCATTTATTGCATTGTTACTAATATAAAAACGTATCACTAAGTACATTACAAATCATACAGTGAAGTGACGAGAAAAGAATGTAAGCAAGAACTCGAGCCAGAATCCATGAAAGAACACTAAGAAAGCTTGTATAATAATAGGCTGTGGATCGAAAAAAGTTCAGAGAAAGATAGCTGAGGAAGCAAATCGTTAAAGAATATTACATTAAGACGCCAGGAACCTACAAACCAAAGATTAAAATTTTGATATTGATGAGCATCTAAATGATGAAGAATTGAAAGTATGATTGATAGACCAAAATGGTGAGGTGTTTAAAGTAGATTCTTCAATTGATATAATGGTAAATAAGGAGGTAGAAGGGAAAAAGACAGCAGGAATAGGAGAAATAAAATTAAAGAGAAGTTGAGAGGTTATTAAGGAAAAGGGGAGACTCAATGTTGGATGGGAAAGATATAGAATTGAAGAAGATATGGGAATTAGAAGATGCTATTCTTAAGAACATAAAAGTACCTATTGCCAAAAAGGTATTAAAAGTTTAAAATGTGGTGAAGAACATTTGGCCAAGGACTGAAAAAGTATTATTGAAAAATGTGTAAATTGTGATGCAGTTAATTTTAAACTTGGTCTTAATTTAGGTGTTAATCACATTGTATTAAGTAAGAAATTTTCTGTCTATCAAAGTATATGTGGAGTTATGAGGAAGATGGTAGATTATGGGATTAAATAGCAATTAAGGATGACAAAAGATGAAATAATTGAATGGGTATTGATTTTAAATGTTAATGGACTGATTGACGAGGTGAGAAGATTGGCTGTGAAAATTAATCCAGTGATTAAAGTAGAATCAGAGACTCATATCGTGGAGGAGGGGCAGATTAAAATTGATGGTTATTATGTATATAGTTGTGTCTCCTGTTCAAGACACACTGGAGGTGTAATGATGTAAGTTAATGATAAAATATGTAGTGTGGTGTTTGACAAATCAGTGGAAGCACTGAGTATTCAAGATTGGTGACAATGATGATTAGATTGGAGTGAATTGCAACTTCACTGCCTCTCTTGACGGATCTACAAAAATGAGAAAGAAGTTTGTGGCCACTTATTGCACATTGAGCTAATTCACAGTTCTTTAGCCAATGTTTGGCAAGAGTTACAATGTTAGCTTGCAGATCAGATATGAGTACCTTCAGATTATCAGTTTTGTTACTTTGAGTGACTGAATATTCGTAATCAAGATATTAATGATAATGGTTTATTCACAGGCAGGAATTGCCCTTTATTGAAGTAAAGATTAATTAATAAAGTACAAATTTCAGTGCAAGTCCAGTAATAAGAATTGGTCACATGCCAAAATACAAAATATTAACAGTTACAAAGATTAAAAATTATTTATATACCGCAGGTATTATTAGTCAGTTATCTTGTTGCAATCTCAGTTTTGCTATGACCCCTTTTTAAAAAGAATTTATGGATTTGTTAAATAGATCCATGTTATTGCAAGTGCTGTTACAGGAGCACACGATTCAGTTAATTGGTAAATAATATAGATAAGTTTTAGAGAGGTAGGGAACTTCAAATGGGTTAGAATTGCGAGTGGATGTATGGGGAATTTTGAATATTTTGAGTGTTAAAATGTCAGTACAGAATACTAAATTAATCAAGACATCATACATAAAAAGTATACCAATATACTCTCTACATGCTTGAAGGAAAAGCAGATTTGGTAATGTTTCACAGTGACCCATTTCTCTTGCAATGTTAAATTTATATGACATCATCCTAAGAAATTTATTTGGCACTCTTTCAAGGTAATGGAAATATTTGTAGTAGAAAGGGTTCTATTTGCAGCTGCGGGTAGGTGTACAAGGAACTTTGAGGGTTACAAGGGATAGAATTTCAGAACAGGAAATCATGTTATTTAGGACTTTATACATGGAAAGTATACCAATATATTCCCTTCTGGCCTGAAGGGTATGCTCGTTCAGCTGACTTAATAATGGCCAGGTTCTCTTACAATGTTGAATTTAAAAGATGTCATTCTGAGAATTTTGTTTTGGACTGTTTCTAAAGAGTTGATATACTTATTGTAATACAGGTTCCAAACGATTGAGCAGTACACGAATTGAGACCTTACTAGAGAGGTGTACTATATTTTATGGCAATAGATATCCCTGAACATCTTCTACCAATGAAGCCCATCATTTTATATGCTTTTGAAGTGATACTGTTAATATGCAAGTCAAAAATTATCCTAGAGTCAAAAACAACTCCTAAATCAGAGATGTAGTTCACTATTTAAGCAGTTCTCTGATAGAAAGTAATTAGCACAGATGGTAGTTTTGATTAGTGATAACTTATAATACCACGCTTTTGTACATTGAGTTCCAGTAGGTTTTTGCAACACCATTCCCTGACCTCAATAAGACAATTTTGCAGTAGTTTGACATCACTATTGCAGGTGACATAATGATAGAATTTAAGATCATCAGCACACAAGAGAAACTTGACAGAGTTAAGAGGATTTCTGATATCATTAATGAGTAATAAAAACTGTAGAGGACCCATCAACTACTTTGAATAGCAACAGACTTTAATTTTCTGACAATTTTTGCCACAGAGAGTGTATTTGAGGAAAAGTTTATATTATTATTTTGACTAATCACAGGTAAATCATTGGGTATGACATCTGTGTATACCTTTGAGAAGCAGTTTGCAAATGTTTAACAATGTTGTATGCGAATGTTTGCACGGTAGAAATTCCTTACCGTTCACTGATGTCGAGAATAGTAGCTTCGCTGTATAGTTATATTTTTGGAAGAAAATAGAGAGGCAGCATGATGGTATACTTCAAGAAGTTGATGTAAAATACGCTAAATTCATTAATGTGATGGAATGAATGAATTACAGTGATTAAAACCTTAGTGATGTTAAATAGTAACATTCTCATATCACTTTGTGATGAAATTCACATATTTAAGCCCATATGGTATATTTGATTTAATGAATGTCCACAGCTTCGAACGATTTAATTATATACTGAAAGAGAATGATGAAATCCTTTTTCTCTGTGTATCCAACATTGATGGTTCAAGAAACTTCGACAATTCTCAAACCTGATGACCACCTCTCTACTTCATATTTTCCTTAAACACTAAAATAACTCCACTGTCATTGTAAGCCTTCTTATAACTTTTCACAATCAAATTTACCTGAAAAAGGAACCATTTCTCTATCTTTAATTGGTCCAGTAATTTGAATGCTATTCTTAGTTTGGTCAGAGATATATTCGATGAAACTGTACTCTGAGCAATTGGAACCTATGTCCCATAATATATACCCAATTCAGATTTAAGTTTCCCAAAATGGGTTGTCAGGCTGAATTACTGGAATTAATTTCTCTAAAGAAAAAGGTTTTGAATGTGTTCTACTGATAATCTTAAATCATCATTGTTACTCTTCCCTCACAGTGCCATTAACAGTTTTGTTTAACATGTCACTCATGACTGGCTAATTCCCCTCAAATCGAAATTATAGCTATGTCAACCGATATAAGTATTAACTACATATATTGTCCTCTAGTCACCATCTCAAAAATACTAAAACTCTTTGAAAAACTTGTTTATAATATCATTCATCTCCAACTCGGAAAGATTATTTTACCACAGCATGGATTCATGAAAGGGCAACCAACTCTTACCTATTTATTTCTTTATAATACTATTCTACAAGCATTTGATACCAAGAACCAAATTGATGCAAGATATATTGATAGTTCAAAAGCCTTTAATAAAGTAAATCACATAATTTTCATAAGATTGAAGGCTATAGACTAACATTTTGGATTTATTTCATGGATTAGAGGCTATTTAAATTAAAGATTTATTAGAGTTAGAACACATTATTCCAATCCCTATTATCAGATTGAAAAACATTTAGAATATGTTCAAAGGAGATTTTTAAAACATTTGTTCTATAAATGACTTTTCCGCAAAGAAGATTGTTCATGTACCCTCATACTTTCCCAATTACAAATGAACTCTCTTGAAACCAGACAGGAGGTTGACTGACCGTTTTTAAAAAAATATTTTATTAGTCCAAAAAGCCATCCAGGCGTAGCAAAGGACCTTCTCAAAAATAAACTTTGGTATACACAAGTACCTCATATATATATATATATAGATTTATGACAGTCATAATACCTTCTGCTCATAAGATAGGCTTAAAGTGTTCTGTGATTTTAGCCCCAGCCAAAATCCTCATTACCTTTTTTCTGAATCTACAGTATTTTGTGCTTCATCTCAACCAATGAGAGGGCAAACGAGTAGACAAATGAAGAATGAAACAAGGCGTGCAAAAGCAGATGTAAATATCGATGATATGTATGGAATTTTAGGTAACTAAGATTTGTTGTTGTCCTTTGTTGATTTCTTACTAAAGTTTTGAAAGAAATCTCACAGGGAAGATATTTATAATTCCATTAGTTACTTTGTATGGTCTTAAATGGTTGAATTTAACAGACATTGCTTGCAGAAGATTTTCCAGTGCCCAAATTCGAGCACAAGGATACTTATGGTAATAAAATATCGATATCTAATATACTATCAGCCCTACAGTGAATCCCTAAATTTCATAATTTTATTAACTGGAAGTCGGTGCGTGATTTTCAGAACTTAGTATCAGTGAAAGAAGTAGAAAATTTGTAAGTACATAGTACCTTCGATACACTCACTGACTGATTTCTTGGAGGTTAGATTTCCACGAATTCCTTAGGTGCTTCATAAAGTTATTGTTGGAACTGTTGCTGTCTTCAAATCAGTTTACTATTGGTCAGCTAGTAAGACCTCGATTCGTATAAACGGATAGGTATCTTTTATTTTTTAATATTTGCTACAAAAGCAAAATCCTCTCGTATCCTTGTGAACGGAAGTACTGCAACTTTCGACTGTAGCTTTTTCCTATACGTAATTAATACTTGTAATTAGTTTCGCCTGGATTAACTACACTCTACGAATATTATTCAATTACCTTGGCCTTTCATATATTGCTGAATATATGATTTTAATGGAATCTAATGGTAAAATTGTGGGTATTTTTCTAGTTTCACGGTGTTTGGGAGAAATTCTATATCTCCTTTACTACTAAAGATACACATACCATTCTTAAACCATATTATAGAGGAAGGGTTGCAGTTTATATATATGATAGCAATCTCTTCTAAGTGCTGCCATTTCGGAGAAAATTCTATACAAAAACGACAAATTTTCGACGTTTTTCGTCTGCTACTAGAAAATTACCAAATTGTGTTTTAAAATGAACAAAAATTATACCATCCACGTCAGTTTAAAGTTAATCATTATACGTTTCAAATTAGAAAATTCTATCGCATGAAATCCTATCACTAGGTTTAAAGTATTTCTCTATTATTTATAGTTTTCTTCAAGCGGGGTCATTATTTTTCCATAGTCGAGTCTCGCACGGGGAAACAGTAACATATGTAACGGATGCTAAGCGTTCCACAACACTTTACCTAATGAATTATTGATGGTCATTTACATTTATTATTAAAAGATTAAAACGTTCATTTTATTCCACGTCCTTGGACAGATGCACGCTCCAAGAAACGTAGTACATACGTGCATCCATATGTGCTATGGCGTACATCATTTTGCATCTAAAAGCGAGAATCGCATTCATTTTATGCGATCGCATGACTTATTGCGGCTTTATTTTACATTCTGCTAATTACGGGCAGTCAATTAACTCATTTGCCTTGATGATATTGTTAAATATGCACACACTTGCCACAGTTCGTCTGCTAACCGACCGACTCCTATCCCTACCGACTCTTTTTCACTATCGGTAGAATTCTCCGGATTCTGTGGAAAGATGTCGTTCACAACTTCAAAACGTGTCCAAATTCGAGTAGGTTACTTCGATATAACGCAAAATAGAGGCCAGATAAATAGAATAATTTCGAAAAAATCTTTCGCCTGCTTTCGCGTCGATTGAAGCTGGAAAAAATGGAATTTTCGCTCAGGATATATTTTACACATTAAGATTCTATACGATATTCTTGGATGTTTTAACAGGCAAGCGAGAAAATGAGGGTTTTTCGATAATAAAACCTTTTTTCTTAAATATCGCTCCCCGATTGATTCGGAAAGAAGCAAAAATGTCGTTCCATACGCACTAGACGAATCTTAGCACATTCCATTCAAGCAGGTTCCACGCACAAAAAGGAAAAAGAAAGGATTGAAAATACTCTTAAAATTCGCTTCAATTAAATCGTCTGGCATCGAACCCGGGTCTTACTGGTAAACTTACAATGCACCACAATAGAAGATCACCATCTCTAACTCTGTGTGAAAATTCAAGCAGAAAAATTTGCTGCAAATATCTCAAACGACTCTATCCCAACTTTTCACGAATGTCAATGGCTCTCTGGATTCGAACCAAGGATGATCTTGGAAATCTAAATCATGTTTCTGAAAGTAATTTATGGTCTCTATCTATATGCCGAATTTCAAGTTTTTATATTATTGGGAAAGGTTTCAAAATAATTCCTAAAAATCGGATCAACTTCTGATTGCAGAGACACCTGGTGTCGAACCCAGAACATATTGTAAGCTGTAAATGCACAATTTGATTTATAAAGACTTGCTCTTGTATCATGCAAAGTTTGAAGTCGATAGCATGCCGGGAAGTACCTAAATTATGTTTCCGTTATCTCCGTAAGAAATGGATTGAGAAGTGAAAATGGCCCTCTGGGATCGAACCAAGGACCATCAGCGAGTAATTAAAATTGTATTATTAAATATTTTTATAATCTCTAACTCCATGTCGAATTTCAAGTTTCGATGCAATCGGGAAGAGGTCGAAAAAAAATCATAAAAATCGCCACAATGCATTTTAAACGGCAGATTTTTGCCCCGACCTAGCATCGAACCATGGAGAATATTCGAAGATGTCTTTTTGATTTTCGTTAGATATGCACGGCTTCTAGCGATCCCTCGAATTTAAATTCTCTACTTTTCCGGGAATTGCCACAAAAAAAAATTTCGAAAATCCCGACCATGTATCCTTATGGAGAAAATCGCGACTTTGGGATCTTCTGGAATCGAACCCATGACACCGAGGTTCAAAGTCGGCCTTTTCCTGGAGGTTACACGTTATGGCCAATACGTCGTACAATTCTCAAGTCTATATACAATGGATATCCGGAGAAACGTCTGTATATAATAGATAGTTGACTATCACCATCTGTGTGACAGGAAAGTAAGTTTAATAGTTAGGAGGGTAGCTACAATCTTTTTTGTGAAATTTTGTCTTGTGAATTTCAAACGTTTCTTTTAAATAATCTGTGGAGTCGCCACGTTCACACCGTCAATTTATTTGTTTGCGGTCGAGCTGTGACTTCTGTGCGATTCGAAGAGTTTCTTCGCGATTTCCACGAAGTGAGTGTGTGAGCACATTTCATCGATCGTCTAATCTTAGTTGCGTTAATTTCACGTTTTCTTGCGTTCAGACAATCACGCCTACTTCCATTATGCCTCGGCTGTGCCGGAGTGAAGAAGATGGAATATGTACTATTCGCGTGAAAGTCGAAATGATAAAAAACATATGAAAATTAGATTATTTAGTCATTTCTACAGCATTTTAATTTCGTTTGCGCACCTAACGCCATTCCAAGAAATGTTACTGCTTTTGATGAAGGATTGATGCATTGACGAAATGCATTTGTTAAATCAGGTGCAAGACCACGCGAGTGTAACGTCGCTAACATTCTGCAAGCATGTTGTTCGCGCAAATTTCAAGTCGGCATCATATCGAGAGGGTCCTCAAAAGTAGAAAAAGTATTGAAAATATTCTTAAAATTTATCCGTCATGCTTTTATAAAGATGTATAGCATCGAATCCAGATGATCAGGCGTTACCGTGTAGAAAGCCATTCAGATAATGAAGAAAAACAGTGTAAATTTAAGCATTAGTTTTCAATCTTTCACTGACCAGTCGAAATCCGAAATACCTGCTGCGGCCTTAAACATTTTAGGTTGTCGCACTGCAACTTAGCAGCCACGATCCAAAAACTCCCCGAAAAATGATGCTCTTATCAATCGCCCTCTCTCACCCCTCAAAAAAGAAACTAGATACTCCTGGCAACCGCTGATCCATAACATCCCACATCGCCGATGTTACCAGAAAGCTTGGCCTAGAAAGAAAGAGCAGGGCCACGTTTTATGAGCTTTCATTTTTCGCGAAAACTATAATCGAAATGTTTATGTCCTTGGAAATGTTTAGCGAAGTAATGCACTGCTGAAAACCAGAGCAGTTACTGGAAGGTTTTTCGGAAAAAAATATTTTCTGAAAAATTGCGCAAATGGCTCCGGAATTGAGTTATTTCGAAGGAAAATGTTGTTTTACTTCACATTCTGTAACGATTTCTTGGATTTCATTGAGTATAAACGAGGAAAAGATTGTTTACCGGAAAAAATACTTGGAAATGGTTAAATTCGCTCCGTATTCGATTTCTTAAGAGGGAAAATGTTGTTTTAATTTACATTATGTGAGAATGTCTTCTGCGATTAATGCCTCATAATTTGAGCTAGATAGAATATGCCGGGCTAAAATACGTTTAAAAACAATTAAAAAAGGGAAGAGTCGTAGTTAAGTACGAGTAAAATGTAGCTTGCAAACTGCAAGCAGATCGACAACGATAATTTTATATCGGCAATACATCGGGACGGGCAGTCAAAAGAAAAAAAGGATTAAATTATTCTAAAATTCGCTGCAATTTAATCGTCGGGCATCGAACCCGGGTCTTTCTGTTCGACTTACTATGCAGCACAACAGAATAACACCATCTCTAACTACGTGTTAAAATTCAAGCAGAAATATTGGCTGCAACTACCTGAAACGATGTCCTACTTTTCCCATGTATTCCATGTAACCCAGGAACAGTACGGTCTTATCTAAATTCTTTTCAAAACCCTACGCTAAATATACATCTTCCACGTAAGCAAAAACTTCCTTTTGTTTAGATGAGTACACCAAAAAATATAATGAAAAACTACCTCGATGTATTTTAAAGGGCATCGAACCCAGCATCGAACCCGGGATTTTTCCCGTAAAAGTCATGTATGTTTTCGATAGAACATTACCATATATGTAGGCTCCTAGAGTTTCGATTCTCTACCTATCCGGGAAGTATTTTATTTTTTTTAAACCCGAAAATCAAAGCAATGCTATTAAAGGTGAAAAATAGGGACTTTGGGAATCGAACCCATGACGCTGAGGTTCAAATTCGCGTTATTTCTGGCGGTTGAAGGTAATGAATAATGCGTCGTAAAAATTTCAAGTCAATGACACCTTCGGTTTGGCCTGTGAATTACAGTCCTCTCTATCTATCAGTATACATGAATGAATTTGGAGAAGCATCTATATATACTAGATATTCGAGTAAAGTGTTGCATGCATGTTGATGACAGGGTCGACATCATATCGAGAGGGTCATCAAAAGTAGAAAAAGGATTCTTAAAATTCGCCGCAATTCCATCGTCCGGCATCGAACCCGGGTCTTACTGATGTTACTTACTATGGAGCACAACACAAGATCACCAACTCTAACTATATGTGAAAATTCAAGCAGAAATATTGGGTGCAACTGCCTCAAACCAAATTTTCCCTTATATTCCTTACGAGTAAAATGTTGCTTGCATACAGAATGTATTTATTACTTTATTCACTTGCCAAGTTTTGAGTTTCAATGTTATCGAGAAGGGCTAAAAAAAATATTAAAAATCGTCGCAATTCGTAATTTTTAGACGCCTGGTGTCGAACCCAGGACCTTTCGGAAGATGCTAATAGGCATAATTAGGACCTGATCTTAATTAATGCCAACTTAGAAGTCCATATCATACAGGGAAGGTCCTGAATAAAACTCCATTATCCCCTGCTGAAATGCATAGGGTAATGTTTGAAGGCTTTCTGGGATCGAACCAAGGACAATCGATGAAATCTAAGACACGTTTTCGAAATGAACCCATTATGTCTATCTATATGCCGAATTTCGAGTTTTAACATTATTGGGAAGAGGTTCAAAATAATTCTTAAAAATCGGACCAGTTACCGATTGCAGAGACGCCTGGTGTCGAACCCATGACCTACAGGCAGCTGTGAATATACATTATGACTTGTCTTGACTTGATCTCATTTAATGCAAAGTATGAAGTCAATAACTTGCCGAGAAGTACGTTAAATTTGCTTCCGTTATCTCCATAAGAAATGCATTGAAGGATGTAATAGCCCTCTGGGATCGAACCATGGACCATCAGCGAATTGCTAAAATTCGATTATAGAATACATTTATGATATCTATCCACGTTCCAAGTTTCCAAGTCATCGGGAAGTATTTTAAAAAAAATCTTAAAAATCGCAATGTAAATTAAACGGGAGAATATTAGCATCGTAGATGAAAGGTCAGGGCAATTCAGAAAAAATTGTTTCCCTTTTTGCTTCGCTTGCGATCATCTCAATTCGTGCATCGCATTAATTCAATGCATCTTATCGTAATGATAGATGCCCTCGGTTGGAAGAATTGCTGGGAAAGCCTCAGTTGAGCGGCCACAATGGTTAGTTATCGGTGGGGGGTAGGGAAAGGACGAACCAGCGGTTCGGAACTCGTTAAGCAGGGAAATTTGTATGGGAAAGTATTTCTAATTGTTCCGAGAAGTTGAGAGGATGGCCTATGTCACAAAGAAGCACGATATCGGCAGCAAGGATGGATTCTAGGAGATGTTTTGCGAAATGGGTCTTCTTTGAATTACTAGCAAAGGAACTTTGATGCTCTTTTGTTCTGAAGGAGAAAGAGCATCGCACTCAAGTCTGTATAGTCTGTGCTTTTGAATGACGTTCGAGCATGTCTTTACCATTGCAAAATATTCTTCCCAAATTCAAGGAGGATTTATAAGAAGTTCTGATAGTGTTTTTGGGGAAACGATTGGCAATGCTTTGGGAAATATTATTGATGAAGGTTATTTTACACCATCGCCATTGGGAGCATTGAGTGTTTTATTAATGGCTAAATTTCTAACGTTTACGAGTCAAAAGTTTGTCGATGAGAGAACCGTCGTTGGAAGCGATCGATTTAATTGTTTGGAATTAAACAAGAAATAATTCTGGTCAGTACACCATTTGGTAAGAAATGTCACTTTTTAGCAGGGGATACAGTCCGGCACTGTTTAATAATGTTTAAAGATTTGTTTGATTTGTATAACTTGTACCTGAAGACGACGGTCCTCCGTTGAAACAATGAAACTGTTGAACAATTAAAACATTTTTGTGGAAAAAGCACAAATTATCTCCTTCATTTTGCAAGATAGTGATGGCTAAGAGATGAGAAAAAAGGAACGTGGAAAAAAACAATGAAATACAGTACCGATATTTAGATTTAGATTTGGATATATACCCCGCGAGCCGCCAGAGGCGTATGGCAGGGGGTGTAATACACCACCATTATTCATTCCTACCTATTAGAATCTCTAATAGCTTGGGGAAAAAACGACCAAAAGTAATTATCCGTCCTTGCGATTACTTCCCTATAACGCTTCGTCGATGCCTCTCGGAGATCGCGTTCGCTCCTTACTGGCACTAACATTTCACTTACTTCGTCTATAAATTCTGAACGATTGAACTTTTCGAAAAGTTTCCGACGATATTCAGATCTTCTCATCTGTAGTGAATTCCAACTGAGGGACTCTATCATTGCCGTAACGCTGCTATCAAACCTGAAATCCCCGCAAACGAATCGGGCTGCTCTACGCTGGACCATCTCTAAATCTGAGACTAAACCTACTTCGTGTAGGTCCCAAACCGCACAGCAGTATTCAAGACTCGGACGAATAAGAGAAAAGTAAGCTATTTCTTTGACTCTCGAT
The DNA here is from genome assembly GCA_947579665.1 of Sympetrum striolatum. Taxonomy (NCBI): domain Eukaryota; kingdom Metazoa; phylum Arthropoda; class Insecta; order Odonata; family Libellulidae; genus Sympetrum; species Sympetrum striolatum. The sequence goes on along the minus strand of CANPUZ010000125.1, from coordinate 176,599 downwards.
GAGCATCCTCTCAACGTTCTACCAGTTAATCTTTGCATATATAGATATGCACTTGCATGCGATACTTAAATAAGAATCAGTGCAAGATGGTAATTAAAATCTTAACATCTTTCGCATTTATCATCGTACGAGAGATCAACAATCACCTTCGTCGTTAGGGAGTTGTTTATGCCCGCGAAATCACACGAATCTTTCGTACTTTTCGTCTGAATTCTCGAAACTTCAACTCGAATGCGATATTCCACGACCGAAATAAGAATCTTCATTCAATTTCCTATCTTTTGGTGTTCGTCTCGATTTCATTATCTCCGATTTAATTCTTCAAAAGAAAAAGTGTCTGCAGTCGACCCAAACGAAGGATTTGCTCAGAGAATGCTAAGCGGTGTCAACATTTATTAAGCATGTACTGAGCGAGGACAACACGTTATAGATTTGAAAAAACAAAACGGATGTTGACATATAACAACGAAAATCTCGCATACCAGAGGAATTAACTTATAAAACACGTTTCCATGACAGGCGATGAACAACGAAAGGAAAACATACTCGCGCCTATTACTAAAGTTCCCCTGAAATTTTCAATGTTTCGATCGAAATACAAGTAAACCTACACGAATTGTGATTCGTTTTCAAAATCTCGACGAGATCGTTCCGAATGCTGAACATAAGTCTAATTTAAGCCACCAATTCACTAAGAAAACGACAAAACCAATAATTTCCGCGAACCTATTAATTTTGCTGGCTCTCTTTTGCTTCAAGTTCGAGTAAATCTAGTCAAATTTGGACTATTGTTAACGTCACATTCCCGTATATTGAACAAAATATACAATTCATTTAGAAACATACGAAAATCCAGTGGAATTTGCAGACTTGTCGACGATCAGAACTATATGCTTCTAATTATTGCGTAAAATTCTCATTCTTTCGAGTAGATTGCGAAAAAGATGGCGAAATTCGAGCACCGAAGTTTTCTTTCTTTTCCGCCGATATGCCGGTGTAGAGAGTCCAACTTCAGGCCAACTTCAGAACATTAATGAACGAAAAGTTCATTTCTTCGCGGAGTTTACGAAGGTTTGGCAGGTTTCTTCCCGAATTGCTAAAATAAATGAACTTTTAGATCGATATTTGGATACGTCTCCAGGATACCTTCACGAAGAGTGCAAATTCCACTTGGTCGATGTAATTAAGAGAAATAGAGCAAAAAAAACGAATATTTTGGCCAAAAAGCCCAGCTTTCCTCCATGTCTTCGTAACTTTATGAAGAAATTGTGAAAGATCACAATAACATCTACAGAACGAGTCCAATTTCAAATCGCTTTGCTTGAATTTTAACCTGAACTGGGACTAAAAACCAAACAAAATCGCTAAAATGGCCAGTTTTCGCCTATTTCTTTGAATGATGCTAGAAAAATGTAATTTTCTAGCAATATATCGTACAATCTGAAATCGAATTCTTCGTGTAAACGAATGTAAACTCTGATATTTAAATTGCAGAAACAATATTGAGGCCATTTCGGAGTTTTTCTTCATCAATTCCCAGAGAAACATTTCGTTAGCGGTGATCACGAAGACATATGCGAAAGCGTACATCACTAATCTTAAAGGCATGTAAAAATTCAGCATGCGTATGTTTGTGGCCCAAAAACTCGAAACATTCCCGGTGGAATGACATGAAATTCAACACAACGTTGCATTCAATTACAAGAGTGTTTCTGTCGTGATAAATGTTGACATTAAATCCTCGGTTCGATCCCAGACGAGTCGAAGCATTTCCATGTAATATATGCGTAGAGTTCGTTTTTACCGCTGCAAGCTGCGTTTCCTTTGCAAAATTAAATTAACAAGAATGGTCGTACGAAATTGAGAAAAGCGCCAAAAGAAAGGAAAATAAATGAAGAATCGTATTTTGGTCGTGTGTTATTGTTTTCGAAATGAATTGTCGAGATTTCACACGAAATTCACGAAACTTCTGTAAAATCTGAGGGTGGAAACAACCGGTCACCTTGACGACAGATTCCATTGTTGGATCCGAGTTCCTTCATATTGGGGACTGTATAGAGTTAAGAAGATGAGAAACTTTATATTGATACTTTCTAGATAATTGACCTTTTGGTGGCCAAACTCGGTACTCCCTCTCATTCTTGCGAATTTTATATCCATTACTTTACCGAAAGGCACACGGAATATCACAACACAGGCCACCTCGCGACGAGAGTGGTTATTTCTTAGCTTAGCACAGTCCAGTTCAAATCCCGAATCCCTGCAGCAGACTTAAACATTTTAAGTTGCCGCAATGCGATTTAACAGCGAACGACGGAGTCCCAGAGGGGAATCCACGAAATCTATTTTTAGACCTCTGAGCGTAAATTTTCCCGCCTTGCACTGACGTAAGGAAACGGCCTCTCGGCCTCTCGAGATGCAGCGGAAAGCCCTGCTGATTGCGCATGTTCTCCGTTTCAATTTTTTCCTCTTTCCATTCTCTAGATACTGTGTGTCCTGCATTTACCCATCTTTCGTCGAGGTTAAATATTTCACGGCCTTCATCTCGAAACCTTCTTATTTTTTTCAATTCCGCACGACAACAATCTCATTATTTTCGATGAGTAAGGCTTTGCCGATCATTTTCTCGAATTGAAACCCAATTTCCTTCAGCAACTTCCAAAATGTTACCGTTTTAAAATTTGGAAGGGTTTTTCGTCATCATTTACGACTCGTAACACTGATTTAACAGTCGGAAGAATGTTTTTAAAAAAGAAGGATTGAGGGAACAGCCCTAGCCGCTCGAACGATCGCGCGTAATGCGGTACCGCCGTAAGAAAAATTGCATTTCTTAAGTTGTTTAGGAATTTGAAGGGTCCGGACGTGCACAGAAAATAAATTCACTATTTTCTTAGAAACTTTCTCGCTGGATGTTTTTCCGTGGGCGAATTGGACGCGAAGTGGCAGGCGTCTCCTTTTTTCGATGCATTTTCCGAGAAATTCTCGACTGCTCCATTAATTTCTGCTGAAAATTTCCCTAAACTTTACTCATCTGCCTAAGCATTAACACTAAAGGAAAGAGAAGGGGTTGAAGCTGATATTGACGAAAGAAAATCCCATGTTCCTCGCATTAGAGAATCAATGGCACCCGTTCCGAAATAAACGGAACAAAACGCCGTTTTACTTCGAGATGTAACATTTTTGTTGTTTTTCGCAATTATGTTTCGCAAATGAACAAAAGATAATCAGGGTGCTATGTACGGTATCACCGATACTAAACACTGATAAGATAAGACCATACTGTTCCTGGGTTCGATGCCAGAGAACATTAATATATCTCACATAATGAATATAAGCAGGACGTCGTTTGAATTGAATTTTCACACATAGTTGGAGATGGCGATGTTCTGTTGTGCCCGATATAAAATTACTGTCGTCGATCTTCTTGCAGTATGCAAGCTACATTTTATTCGTAATCCCTAGAAGGTGGTTTTACCTCGCGAGGTATATATCTAAATCTAAAATGTATTTACTTCTCGAGAAAGGGTTCGACACGAGGCGGTATCGATCCTCGACATTCTTTGAAACGTTCAAATTTTAAACCTGAATTCCTATTAGTTTAAACAGTTCGTAAGGATGGAAATGCATCACCAATATTCTTACACAGAACGAAAGCAACTTTTATTCGTTGAAAGACAAAACTTCTTTGCTCGTCGTCTCAAGCCTAAGTTAATATGGACTTAAGATCTGCGCGCAATCGTACGAAAAAGGCTTGGGCTCTCTTTTCCACATTTTTAAAGTTCCGGATATTAATTACATGGCTGTTAACTCCTAAGAAACGGACCTGTGTTCCCAACAATGCTTTGCTAAGCCGTCTGATCCGTAAATGATCAATTAGAAGTATTTTCAATTCATTAACCTCTTTTTAGAAAAAATCGAAAACCAATCATCCACGAAATATACGAATACAACAAAGGCTTCTACGTTTCCACGGAGTATGTGACGTCATCTTAGAAATGTTTTTTCCAGCATCAGAAGGATGTCGAGTAAAAACTCTTGGAATAGGTCTCGAGAGACTTTGCGCATGCGCAGAAGGCGGCTGAGGAGCGTGACCGGCAACCGACCGAGAGACCCGCTCGTCTGCCATCTGTGGCCATGGGGGCGGAGAGGGTGGCCCTCTAAACCACCTCGGGAATAAGCGTGCCGCCCACCGCCCCCAACGAACAAAGCCAGTATGGACGCCTTCACGAATGATCTCACAACGCCACATATCCAGCAGACGGATGTACATAACAAATCATTTGTTAAACAAACAAATAAAGTGTTTCGAAGGAATTATTGTCGATGAAAAGTCTCGTAAATTACCTGCAGTTATAAACCTATAAATTGCACGAACCGATAAATTGTTAATGAATCGCATTTTAAATTCGATTCAAAGTTTTATCGGCACCACTCTTCCAGCCGAGATATTTTTAGACAACCTAGTTTTTGTACCTTGCAAGCTTTATTACTTTGACAGATTAAAATTGGAAATAATGGTTAATAGCAGGGACGAAGTTACGGCATTTTTGGAATTTTTTGGTAATTCGATAGATTACGTGTGTAGAACGAATCCATTTTCGCGAACTGCTGAACGTTCATTAAAACGCCCAATTACATCGTATTGTGAAAATAAGAAGGAATCGTTCTTGAATGTTTGGAAATATGACGAAGAGATCTTCTAAACCAATTCAAAGAAGAGTAGTTTCACTCTAACATAATGAAGCAAAGACGCAAAGAATTTCGCAAAAAAAGTGCCAGTCTTCGCCGATTTTCTAGCGAATTGCTAGAGAAATGAAATTCGGATTTCTTCGTTTCCAAAGATGTGTAACATTGTGAAGATATTTAATAGTCGATGTAACGAATTTAGAATTCACGTCTCTTTTAGAATGGGTGAATTGATTTGGCTGCTAAAAGGTTTCTACGCCGATTTCTGCGATGCGGTCAAGAATATCTCTTCACGGCGCGGGAGGGGAAGGAGGGAGGGTAAAGAAAGGGAACGGGAGACTCGAAAAAAGGGTCAATTATTTAATCAAAATCCTCGCAATCGCCGAGTTTTAGGGAAATTCTAATGGCCAAGTAAGACGCTCCGTACATTCATCTTTCCATCGGTGCTCGTCTCGATCCGCTGACGTAATTATTTCTAATTTTTTAGTGAGAATTCAATGAAGCGTGCACAGAAAGCAATACATTGGAAGCAGTTCATCGAAGGTCTTCTTGTTATCGTCACTTCGCTGTCTTCTCCACATTGGGAGAAGACAGCCTCGCTCAGGGCAGACCGGCTATTGTGATTAGGGCTCCGCTTCCCGTTGGTTTTAACGACTTCTAACTTAAATTTAAATACCTCTCAACGAGGCTATTTCTTTCTTTCCACCATCGGATGACGTCAGCGGAGTCGCGAGGACGGTCAGCGGGACCGAGAGCACTAGCGTAGCATTATTTGGCTACGTGGGAAATGACGAGTTATCAGAAATAACAGATTTCTTTAAAATGGCTCGAATCACTCCGGACTTGATTCCTTTCGAAGGAAAATGTCGTTCTATTTCACGTGTGATGGAGGAGGCATGTAATATGATTGGGATTATTATTATTAATTATCCTATTAAGATGATACCGTACCGTTCCAAGGTTCGATGCCAGAGCATATTAAAATTTCTCTCGTAAGGAATATAACGTAAAAGTAGGACGTCCTTTGAGGCAGTTGCAGACAATATTTCCTCTTTAGTTTTCACACATAGTTAATAATGGTGATATCCTGTTTATTACATAGGAAGTATCACCATATAGACCATGGTTCGATGCCAGAAGGCCCCAAAATCGCAATTTTCTCCATAAGGATACATAATGGGGGTTTTCGAAAATTTTTTTGAGGCACTTCCCGGAAAAGTAGAGAGTTGAAATTCGAGGGATCGCTAAAAGCTAAATCGCTAAATTTCTTTACAGCATATTTCCTGGGGTTTTCTTCTTCTTTTATTTTTCTTTCAGTGACCTACCAAATGAAGGCGAACTAGATGCAACTGTTAACTTTCTGTGCGATTTAATTCATTGCCGTGCCTATTTAATTGTGATAATGACTTGAAAATGTAATGTTTTCGTTTTTTTATAGAAAGTACATAATACGCGGTAAATTTCTCTTCTAGAAATTCACCTAATACGCGAATATTACGTTTAATATTAATTTACTTTCAAAATAAAAAACATTTCAACGTAAACCGACTGTGTTTTGAAAATGGGGTAACGTATTCGGCATACGTGCGTGTAGGACGAATTCGTTAGTGAATGAATGCCTTGTTCTAGTTCAGGGAAACATTTACAACGAAGAAATTCGTACGAAATCATTACATTCATCACTTCAAAGACGGGTAACACCTATGGAAAACGTCCGATTTTCTCCGAACTTGGGATCACAACATGGGCATGTCCGTCTAAGACGAAATGGAAAGGTCACTGTCATTTATTGCATTGTTATTAATATAAAAACGTATCACTAAGTACATTACAAATCATACAGTGAAGAGACGAGAAAAGAATGTAAGCAAGAACTCGAGCCAGAATCCATGAAAGAACACTAAGAAAGCTTGTATAATAATAGGCTGTGGATCGAAAAAAGTTCAGAGAAAGATAGCTGAGGAAGCAAATCGTTAAAGAATATGACATTAAGACGCCAGGAAGCTACAAACCAAAGATTAAAATTTTGATATTGATGAGCATCTAAATGATGAAGAATTGAAAGTATGATTGATAGACCAAAATAGTGAGGTGTTTAAAGTAGATTCTTCGATTGATATAATTTTAAATAAAGAGGTAGAAGGGAAAAGGACAGCAGGAATAGGAGAAATAAAATTAAAGAGAAGTTGAGAGGTTATTAAGGCTAAGGAAAAGGGGAGACTCAATGTTGGATGGGAAAGATATAGAATTGAAGAAGATATGGGAATTAGAAGATGCTACTCTTAAGAACATAAAAGTACCTATTGCCAAAAAGGTATTAAAAGTTTAAAATGTGGTGAAGAACATTTGGCCAAGGACTGAAAAAGTATTACTGAAAAATGTGTAAATTGTGATGCAGTTAATTTTAAACTTGGTCTTAATTTAGGTGTTAATCACATTGTATTAAGTAAGAAATTTTCTGTCTATCAAAGTATATGTGAAGTTATGAGGAAGATGGTAGATTATGGGATTAAATAGCAATTAAGGATGACAAAAGATGAAATCATTGAATGGGTATTGATTTTAAATGTTAATGGACTGATTGACGAGGTGAGAAGATTGGCTGTGAAAATTAATCCAGTGATTATAGTAGAATCAGAGACTCATATTGTGGAGGAAGGGCAGATTAAAATTGATGGTTATTATGTATATAGCTGTGTCTCCTGTTCAAGACACACTGGAGGTGTAATGATGTAAGTTAATGATAAAATATGTAGTGTGGTGATTGACAAAACAGTGGAAGCACTGAGTATTCAAGATTGGTGACAATGATGATTAGATTGGAGTGAATTGCAACTTCACTGCCTCTCTTGATGGATCTACAAAAATAAGAAAGAAGTTTGTGGCCACTTATTGCACATTGAGCTAATTCACAGTTCTTTAGCCAATGTATGGCAAGAGTTACAATGTTAGCTTGCAGATCAGATATGAGTACCTCCAGATTATCAGTTTTGTTACTGTGAGTGACTGAATATTCGTAATCAAGATAATAATGATAATGGTTTATTCACAGGCAGGAATTGCCCTTTATTGAAGTAAAGAATACAATTGTAAGATGTTACAATACAACAATTGCATACCAAAGTACAATAATTATTCAGAAATCAGCTACATAAAAAATATGTATCTACAAAAGAAAGTACAAATTTCAGTGCAAGTCCAGTAATAAGAATTGGTCACATGCCAAAATACAAAATATTAACAGTTACAAAGATTAAAAATTATTTATATACCGCAGGTATTATTAGTCAGTTATCTTGTTGCAATCTCAGTTTTGCTATGACCCCTTTTTAAAAAGAATTTATGGATTTGTTAAATAGATCCATGTTATTGCAAGTGCTGTTACAGGAGCACACGATTCAGTTAATTGGTAAATAATATAGATAAGTTTTAGAGAGGTAGGGAACTTCAAATAGGTTAGAATTGCGAGTGGATGTATGGGGAATTTTGAATATTTTGAGTGTTAAAATGTCAGTACAGAATACTAAATTAATCAAGACATCATACATAAAAAGTATACCAATATACTCTCTACGTGCTTGAAGGAAAAGCAGATTTGGTAATGTTTCACAGTGTCCCATTTCTCTTGCAATGTTAAATTTATATGACAACATCCTAAGAAATTTATTTGGCACTCTTTCAAGGTAATGGAAATATTTGTAGTAGAAAGGGTTCTATTTGCAGCTGCGGGTAGGTGTACAAGGAACTTTGAGGGTTACAAGGGATAGAATTTCAGAACAGGAAATCATGTTATTTAGGACTTTATAAATGGAAAGTATACCAATATATTCCCTTCTGGCCTGAAGGGTATGCTCGTTCAGCTGACTTAATAATGGCCAGGTTCTCTTACAATGTTGAATTTAAAAGATGTCATTCTGAGAATTTTGTTTTGGACTGTTTCTAAAGAGTTGATATACTTATTGTAATACAGGTTCCAAACGATTGAGCAGTACACGAATTGAGACCTTACTAGAGAGGTGTACTATATTTTATGGCAATAGATATCCCTGAACATCTTCTACCAATGAAGCCCATCATTTTATATGCTTTTGAAGTGATACTGTTAATATGCAAGTCAAAAATTATCCTAGAGTCAAAAACAACTCCTAAATCAGAGATGTAGTTCACTATTTAAGCAGTTCTCTGATAGAAAGTAATTAGCACAGATGGTAGTTTTGATTAGTGATAACTTATAATACCACGCTTTTGTACATTGAGTTCCAGTAGGTTTTTGCAACACCATTCCCTGACCTCAATAAGACAATTTTGCAGTAGTTTGACATCACTATTGCAGGTGACATAATGATAGAATTTAAGATCATCAGCACACAAGAGAAACTTGACAGAGTTAAGAGGATTTCTGATATCATTAATGAGTAATAAAAACTGTAGAGGACCCATCAACTACTTTGAATAGCAACAGACTTTAATTTTCTGAGAATTTTTGCCACAGAGAGTGTATTTGAGGAAAAGTTTATATTATTATTTTGACTAATCACAGGTAAATCATTGGGTGTGACATCTGTGTATACCTTTGAGAAGCAGTTTGCAAATGTTTAACAATGTTGTATGCGAATGTTTGCACGGTAGAAATGCCTTACCGTTCACTGATGTCGGGAATAGTAGCTTCGCTGTATAGTTATATTTTTTGAAGAAAATAGAGAGGCAGCATGATGGTATACCTCAAGAAGTTGATGTAAAATACGCTAAATTAATTAATGTGATGGAATGAATGAATTACAGTGATTAAAACCTTAGTGATGTTAAATAGTAACATTCTCATATCACTTTGTGATGAAATTCACATATTTAAGCCCATATGGTATATTTGATTTAATGAATGTCCACAGCTTCGAACGATTTAATTATATACTGAAAGAGAATGATGAAATCCTTTTTCTCTGTGTATCCAACATTGATGGTTCAAGAAACTTCTACAATTCTCAAACCTGATGACCAACTCTCTACTTCATATTTTCCTTAAACACTAAAAAAACTCCACTGTAATTGTAAGCCTTCTTATAACTTTTCACAATCAAATTTACCTGAAAAAGGAACCATTTCTCTATCTTTAATTGGTCCAGTAATTTGAATGCTATTCTTAGTTTGGTCAGAGATATATTTTAATGAAACTGTACTCTGAGCAATTGGAACCTATGTCCCATAATATATACCCAATTCAGATTTAAGTTTCCCAAAATGGGTTGTCAGGCTGAATTACTGGAATTAATTTCTCTAAAGAAAAAGGTTTTGAATGTGTTCTACTGATAATCTTAAATCATCATTGTTACTCTTCCCTCACAGTGCCATTAACAGTTTTGTTTAACATGTCACTCATGACTGGCTAATTCCCCTCAAATCGAAATTATAGCTATGTCAACCGATATAAGTATTAACTACATATATTGTCCTCTAGTCACCATCTCAAAAATACTAAAACTCTTTGAAAAACTTGTTTATAATATCATTCATCTCCAACTCGGAAAGATTATTTTACCACAGCATGGATTCATGAAAGGGCAACCAACTCTTACCTATTTATTTCTTTATAATACTATTCTACAAGCATTTGATACCAAGAACCAAATTGATGCAAGATATATTGATAGTTCAAAAGCCTTTAATAAAGTAAATCACATAATTTGTATAAGATTAAAGGCTATAGACTAACATTTTGGATTTATTTCATGGATTAGAGGCTATTTAAATAACCGAAGTACTGCAACTTTCGACTGTAGCGCTTTTCTATACGTAATTAATGCTTGTAATTAGTTTCGCCTGGATTAACTACACTCTACGAATATTATTCAATTATCTTGGCCTTTCATATATTGCTGAATATATGATTTTAATGGAATCTAATGGTAAAATTGTGGGTATTTTTCTAGTTTCACGGTGTTTGGGAGAAATTCCATATCTCCTTTACTACTGAAGATACACATACCATTCTTACACCATATTATAGAGGAAGGGTTGCAGTTTATATATATGATAGCAATCTCTTCTAAGTGCTGCCATTTCGGAGAAAATTCTATACAAAAACGACAAATTTTCGACGTTTTTCGTCTGCTACTAGAAAATTACCAAATTGTATTTTAAAATGAACAAAAATTATACCATCCACTTCAGTTAAAAGTTAATCATTATACGTTTCAAATTAGAAAATTCGATCGCATGAAATCCTATGACTAGGTTTAATCTATTTCTCTATTATTTATAGTTTTCTTCAAGCGGGGTCATTATTTTTCCATAGTCGAGTCTCGCACGGGGAAACAGTAACATATGTAACGGATGTTAAGCGTTCCACAACACTTTACCTAATGAATTATTGATGGTCATTTACATTTATTATTAAAAGATTAAAACGTTCATTTTATTCCACGTCCTTGGACAGATGCACGCTCCAAGAAACGTAGTACATACGTGCATCCATATGTGCTATGGCGTACATCATTTTGCATCTAAAAGCGAGAATCGCATTCATTTTATGCGATCGAATGACTTATTGCGGCTTTATTTTACATTCTGCTAATTACGGGCAGTCAATTAACTCATTTGCCTTGATGATATTGTTAAATATGCACACACTTGCCACAGTTCGTCTGCTAACCGACCGACTCCTATCCCTACCGACTCTTTTTCACTATCGGTAGAATTCTCCGGATTCTGTGGAAAGATGTCGTTCACAACTTCAAAACATGTCCAAATTCGAGTAGGTTACTTCGATATAACGCAAAATAGAGGCCAGATAAACAGAATAATTTCGAAAAAATCTTTCGCCTGCTTTCGCGTCGATTGAAGCTGGAAAAAATGGAATTTTCGCTCAGGATTTATTTTACACATTAAGATTCTATACGATATTCTTGGATGTTTTAACAGGCAAGCGAGAAAATGAGGGTTTTTCGATAATAAAACCTTTTTTCTTAAATATCGCTCCCCGATTGATTCGGAAAGAAGCAAAAATGTCGTTCCATACGCACTAGACGAATCTTAGCACATTCCATTCAAGCAGGTTCCACGCACAAAAAGGAAAAAGAAAGGATTGAAAATACTCTTAAAATTCGCTTCAATTAAATCGTCTGGCATCGAACCCGGGTCTTACTGGTAAACTTACAATGCACCACAATAGAAGATCACCATCTCTAACTCTGTGTGAAAATTCAAGCAGAAAAATTTGCTGCAAATATCTCAAACGACTCTATCCCAACTTTTCACGAATGTCAATGGCTCTCTGGATTCGAACCAAGGATGATCTTGGAAATCTAAATCATGTTTCTGAAAGTAATTTATGGTCTCTATCTATATGCCGAATTTCAAGTTTTTATATTATTGGGAAAGGTTTCAAAATAATTCCTAAAAATCGGATCAACTTCTGATTGCAGAGACACCTGGTGTCGAACCCAGAACATATTGTAAGCTGTAAATGCACAATTTGATTTATAAAGACTTGCTCTTGTATCATGCAAAGTTTGAAGTCGATAGCATGCCGGGAAGTACCTAAATTATGTTTCCGTTATCTCCGTAAGAAATGGATTGAGAAGTGAAAATGGCCCTCTGGGATCGAACCAAGGACCATCAGCGAGTAATTAAAATTGTATTATTAAATATTTTTATAATCTCTAACTCCATGTCGAATTTCAAGTTTCGATGCAATCGGGAAGAGGTCGAAAAAAAATCATAAAAATCGCCACAATGCATTTTAAACGGCAGATTTTTGCCCCGACCTAGCATCGAACCATGGAGAATATTCGAAGATGTCTTTTTGATTTTCGTTAGATATGCACGGCTTCTAGCGATCCCTCGAATTTAAATTCTCTACTTTTCCGGGAATTGCCACAAAAAAAAATTTCGAAAATCCCGACCATGTATCCTTATGGAGAAAATCGCGACTTTGGGATCTTCTGGAATCGAACCCATGACACCGAGGTTCAAAGTCGGCCTTTTCCTGGAGGTTACACGTTATGGCCAATACGTCGTACAATTCTCAAGTCTATATACAATGGATATCCGGAGAAACGTCTGTATATAATAGATAGTTGACTATCACCATCTGTGTGACAGGAAAGTAAGTTTAATAGTTAGGAGGGTAGCTACAATCTTTTTTGTGAAATTTTGTCTTGTGAATTTCAAACGTTTCTTTTAAATAATCTGTGGAGTCGCCACGTTCACACCGTCAATTTATTTGTTTGCGGTCGAGCTGTGACTTCTGTGCGATTCGAAGAGTTTCTTCGCGATTTCCACGAAGTGAGTGTGTGAGCACATTTCATCGATCGTCTAATCTTAGTTGCGTTAATTTCACGTTTTCTTGCGTTCAGACAATCACGCCTACTTCCATTATGCCTCGGCTGTGCCGGAGTGAAGAAGATGGAATATGTACTATTCGCGTGAAAGTCGAAATGATAAAAAACATATGAAAATTAGATTATTTAGTCATTTCTACAGCATTTTAATTTCGTTTGCGCACCTAACGCCATTCCAAGAAATGTTACTGCTTTTGATGAAGGATTGATGCATTGACGAAATGCATTTGTTAAATCAGGTGCAAGACCACGCGAGTGTAACGTCGCTAACATTCTGCAAGCATGTTGTTCGCGCAAATTTCAAGTCGGCATCATATCGAGAGGGTCCTCAAAAGTAGAAAAAGTATTGAAAATATTCTTAAAATTTATCCGTCATGCTTTTATAAAGATGTATAGCATCGAATCCAGATGATCGGGCGTTACCGTGTAGAAAGCCATTCAGATAATGAAGAAAAACAGTGTAAATGTAAGCATTAGTTTTCAATCTTTCACTGACCAGTCGAAATCCGAAATACCTGCTGCGGCCTTAAACATTTTAGGTTGTCGCACTGCAACTTAGCAGCCACGATCCAAAAACTCCCCGAAAAATGATGCTCTTATCAATCGCCCTCTCTCACCCCTCAAAAAAGAAACTAGATACTCCTGGCAACCGCTGATCCATAACATCCCACATCGCCGATGTTACCAGAAAGCTTGGCCTAGAAAGAAAGAGCAGGGCCACGTTTTATGAGCTTTCATTTTTCGCGAAAACTATAATCGAAATGTTTATGTCCTTGGAAATGTTTAGCGAAGTAATGCACTGCTGAAAACCAGAGCAGTTACTCGAAGGTTTTTCGGAAAAAAATATTTTCTGAAAAATTGCGCAAATGGCTCCGGAATTGAGTTATTTCGAAGGAAAATGTTGTTTTACTTCACATTCTGTAACGATTTCTTGGATTTCATTGAGTATAAACGAGGAAAAGATTGTTTACCGGAAAAAATACTTGGAAATGGTTAAATTCGCTCCGTATTCGATTTCTTAAGAGGGAAAATGTTGTTTTAATTTACATTATGTGAGAATGTCTTCTGCGATTAATGCCTCATAATTTGAGCTAGATAGAATATGCCGGGCTAAAATACGTTTAAAAACAATTAAAAAAGGGAAGAGTCGTAGTTAAGTACGAGTAAAATGTAGCTTGCATACTGCAAGCAGATCGACAACGATAATTTTATATCGGCAATACATCGGGACGGGCAGTCAAAAGAAAAAAAGGATTAAATTATTCTAAAATTCGCTGCAATTTAATCGTCGGGCATCGAACCCGGGTCTTTCTGTTCGACTTACTATGCAGCACAACAGAATAACACCACTACGTGTGAAAATTCAAGCAGAAATATTGGCTGCAACTACCTGAAACGATGTCCTACTTTTCCCATGTATTCCATGTAACCCAGGAACAGTACGGTCTTATCTAAATTCTTATCTAAACTACCTCGATGTATTTTAAAGGGCACCCAGCATCGAACCCGGGATTTTTCCCGTAAAAGTCATGTATGTTTTCGATAGAACATTACCATATATGTAGGCTCCTAGAGTTTCGATTCTCTACCTATCCGGGAAGTATTTTATTTTTTTTAAACCCGAAAATCAAAGCAATGCTATTAAAGGTGAAAAATAGGGACTTTGGGAATCGAACCCATGACGCTGAGGTTCAAATTCGCGTTATTTCTGGCGGTTGAAGGTAATGAATAATGCGTCGTAAAAATTTCAAGTCAATGACACCTTCGGTTTGGCCTGTGAATTACAGTCCTCTCTATCTATCAGTATACATGAATGAATTTGGAGAAGCATCTATATATACTAGATATTCGAGTAAAGTGTTGCATGCATGTTGATGACAGGGTCGACATCATATCGAGAGGGTCATCAAAAGTAGAAAAAGGATTCTTAAAATTCGCCGCAATTCCATCGTCCGGCATCGAACCCGGGTCTTACTGATGTTACTTACTATGGAGCACAACACAAGATCACCAACTCTAACTATATGTGAAAATTCAAGCAGAAATATTGGGTGCAACTGCCTCAAACCAAATTTTCCCTTATATTCCTTACGAGTAAAATTTTGCTTGCATACAGAATGTATTTATTACTTTATTCACTTGCCAAGTATTGAGTTTCAATGTTATCGAGAAGGGCTAAAAAAAATATTAAAAATCGTCGCAATTCGTAATTTTTAGACGCCTGGTGTCGAACCCAGGACCTTTCGGAAGATGCTAATAGGCATAATTAGGACCTGATCTTAATTAATGCCAAGTTAGAAGTCCATATCATACAGGGAAGGTCCTGAATAAAACTCCATCGACACGAGGCGGTATCGATCCTCGACATTCTTTGAAACGTTCAAATTTTAAACCTGAATTCCTATTAGTTTAAACAGTTCGTAAGGATGGAAATGCATCACCAATATTCTTACACAGAACGAAAGCAACTTTTATTCGTTGAAAGACAAAACTTCTTTGCTCGTCGTCTCAAGCCTAAGTTAATATGGACTTAAGATCTGCGCGCAATCGTACGAAAAAGGCTTGGGCTCTCTTTTCCACATTTTTAAAGTTCCGGATATTAATTACATGGCTGTTAACTCCTAAGAAACGGACCTGTGTTCCCAACAATGCTTTGCTAAGCCGTCTGATCCGTAAATGATCAATTAGAAGTATTTTCAATTCATTAACCTCTTTTTAGAAAAAATCGAAAACCAATCATCCACGAAATATACGAATACAACAAAGGCTTCTACGTTTCCACGGAGTATGTGACGGCATCTTAGAAATGTTTTTTCCAGCATCAGAAGGATGTCGAGTAAAAACTCTTGGAATAGGTCTCGAGAGACTTTGCGCATGCGCAGAAGGCGGCTGAGGAGCGTGACCGGCAACCGACCGAGAGACCCGCTCGTCTGCCATCTGTGGCCATGGGGGCGGAGAGGGTGGCCCTCTAAACCAGCTCGGGAATAAGCGTGCCGCCCACCGCCCCCAACAAACAAAGCCAGTATGGACGCCTTCACGAATGATCTCACAACGCCACATATCCAGCAGACGGATGTACATAACAAATAATTTGTTAAACAAACAGATAAAGTGTTTCGAAGGAATTATTGTCGATGAAAAGTCTCGTAAATTACCTGCAGTTATAAACCTATAAATTGCACGAACCGATAAATTGTTAATGAATCGCATTTTAAATTCGATTCAAAGTTTCATCGGCACCACTCTTCCAGCCGAGATATTTTTAGACAACCTAAAAAAAAAACATTTCCCGAGGACGACATTTTCGCTAAAAGCATTGGATTTTGGGATTTGGACGATGTGCTTGGGAAGGAAAGAGATCGGACGACATTTACTGAATTATAAATAGTCTCCGCCCCAAACATTAGTGTTTCACTTCGCAATAGAATGCGATCCTCCAGTGCATGTCTCAGTTTGATCGTCGTTTTTTATTTAATTAAACTAGAAATTAAAAGGTCGTTCGAAATCGAGAAATACAGGTACTGAAAGAAGGGAAGTTGAACAAAGATTCTTATTTCGGTCGTAGAATACCTTTTTGGAATTTATATTGAGAGAAGTCGGTCATATTCATGTGATTTCGTGGCGTAAACAATTACCTAACGACGAAGGTGATTGTTTTAATCTCGTCTGAATTTATATGGGAAACAGAAGAAGAAATCTATTGGGAAGAGGAGCCGATATTTTATGGCAATGAAAATGTTAGTAAACTATGGAGATTGAAATTCAACTACACTTTCTTATAAATAGAATTACCTTCCGTGCAATCGACAACTTAGCTAGGATTGTACGCACACAAACAGCAAAATATATCAGAAACTATTCGTCGTAGAGCTATGAGAAAAACTGCATCGTATTTCTATTAAGCTGAAAGAACCACACAACAATTCCAATCTCTACGAAGGCTCTGTATCGAACCCGTGATTCCAGACCACGTTTCCATAAGTAATGCACGTAAAGTTCGTTTCTGTACCTTTAAAGCTTTATTACTTTGACAGATTAAAATCGGAAATAATGGTTAATAGCAGGGACGAAGTTACGGCATTTTTGGAATTTTTTGGTAATTCGATAGATTACGTGTGTAGAACGAATCCATTTTCGCGAACTGCTGAACGTTCATTAAAACGCCCAATTACATCGTATTGTAAAAATAAGAAGGAATCGTTCTTGAATGTTTGGAAATATGACGAAGAGATCTTCTAAACCAATTCAAAGAAGAGTAGTTTCACTCTAACATAATGAAGCAAAGACGCAAAGAATTTCGCAAAAAAAGTGCCAGTCTTCGCCGATTTTCTAGCGAATTGCTAGAGAAATGGAATTCGGATTTCTTCGTTTCCAAAGATGTGTAACATTGTGAAGATATTTAATAGTCCATGTAACGAATTTCAAATTCACGTCTCTTTTAGAAGTGGGTGAATTGATTTGGCTGCTAAAAGGTTTCTACGCCGATTTCTGCGATGCGGTCAACGTGCGGGGAGTCTCTCTAAGGCGCGGGAGGGGAAGGAGGGAGGGTAAAGAAAGGGAACGGGAGACTCGAAAAAAGGGTCAATTATTCAATCCAAATCCTCGCAATCGCCGAGTTTTAGGGAAATTCTAATGGCCAAGTAAGACGCTCCGTAAATTCATCTTTCCATCGGTGCTCGTCTCGATCCGCTGACGTAATTATTTCTAATTTTTTAGTGCGAATTCAATGAAGCGTGCACAGAAAGCAATGCATTGTAAGCAGTTCATCGAAGGTCTTCTTGTTTTCGACACTTCGGTGTCTTCTCCACATTGGGAGAAGACAGCCTCGCTCGAGGCAGACACGGCTATTGTGATTAGGGGACCGCTTCCCGTTGGTTTTAACGACTTCTAACTTAAATTTAAATACCTCTCAACGAGGCTATTTCTTTCTTTCCACCATCGGATGACGTCAGCGGAGTCGCGAGGACGGTCAGCGGGACCGAGAGCACTAGCGTAGCATTATTAGGCTACGTGGGAAATGACGAGTTATCAGAAATAACAGATTTCTTTAAAATGGCTCGAATCACTCCGGACTTGATTCCTTTCGAAGGAAAATGTCGTTCTATTTCACGTGTGATGGAGGAGGCATGTAATATGATTGGGATTATTATTATTAATTATCCTATTAAGATGATACCGTACCGTTCCAAGGTTCGATGCTAGAGCATATTAAAATTTCTCTCGTAAGGAATATAACGTAAAAGTAGGACGTCCTTTGAGGCAGTTGCAGACAATATTTCCTCTTTAGTTTTCACACATAGTTAATAATGGTGATATCCTGTTTATTACATAGGAAGTATCACCATATAGACCATGGTTCGATGCCAGAAGGCCCCAAAATCGCAATTTTCTCCATAAGGATACATAATGGGGGTTTTCGAAAATTTTTTGAGGCACTTCCCGGAAAAGTAGAGAGTTGAAATTCGAGGGATCGCTAAAAGCCGTGCATATGCAACGAAAATCAAAAAGACATCGCCGAATATTGTCCATGGTTCGATGCTATGTCGGGGCAATAATCGGCCGTTTAAAATGAATTGTGGCGATTTTTAAGATTTTTTTTTGACCAAATCCCGAATGCATTGAAACTTGAAATTTGGCATTGGGTTAGAAATCATAAATATAGTTCATAATCAAATTTTCTGTAATCGCTGATGGTACTTGGTTCGATCCCAGAGGGCCATTTGCACTCTTCAATGCATTTCTTATGGGGATAACGGAAACAAATTTTAGGTACTTCCCGGCATAATATCGCCCTCAAACTTTGTATGATATGAAATCAAGTCCTAACAAGTCATTATTTTCATTCACTGCTGCCAATATGTCCTGGGTTCGAATCCAGGCGTCTCTACAATCAGTCACTGATCCGATTTTTAAGATTTAAATTGAACTCCTTCCCAATAATATTAAAACTTGAAATTCGGCATAAATATAGAGCTCATAGATACCTTTCGAAAACATATTTTAGATTTCCAGGATCGTCCTTGGTTCGTATCCAGTAGGCCCCTTAACATTCGTGAAAAGTAGAACGTCGTTTGAGGTACTTGCAGCAAATATTTCTGCTTGAATTTTCACACATAGTTAGAGATGGTGATCTTCTATTGTAATGCATAGTAAGTTCACCAGGAAGACCCAAGTTCGATGCCAGACGATTAAATTGAAGCGAATTTTAAGAGTATTTTAAATCCTTTTTTTTTTGAGGACCGTCCCCATATAATGCCGATTTTAAATTATCGTTGTCGATCTGCTTGCAGTATGCAAGCTACGTTTTACTCGTACTATATAATGCAGCATTTGTTTATTTGGTTGCTAGAACAATATCGCGTGTATGTACATTGTTGCCTTTAGGTTGATTTTATACCGCAAAGGTTTCCATGTTTTTGCGAATGAAAAGTTCAATCATTTGAAAATGTATTCACAAAGCCAAATAATCAAACCTACAATAGAGAGGGTGATGTTCTTTTCAATTAATACACAGCTGAATTTTAATTTCAGATGTTTACTAATGGTTTCTTTTAGCACAAAATGTCGTCTCTTCTTCCCAATGAATTTTACATGAGCCTATCTTTCATTCAATGCAATTCATTTGTCTTTGTTGTTGATATATTGGACGACTAGTAAATGATGATATAAGTGGGCTCTCAAGTGTGTACACTTTGACAGTGGAACAAATAGTAAAGAATCGCGATATGAGATGGACGTAAACTATAAAAAAGGCAGAGAAACCCTATTTTTAATAAGTATGAAGCTGATCTTCTGATCGATTTGGCTATAAGACGAAAAGAGGTCATTGAGAACAAGAAGACAGATGGGAAATAATTGAAGGAGAAAGAGTTGGCATGGCAAAAGATTGTCTCAGAATTCAATTCCCTTCCTGGTGATTTATGGGAAGTTAAATTAAATAACAATTAAATTTGTTTAAGCGATATTTCTTGTAATTTTATCGTACACAATGAAATACTTATTACCTGTCGCTCTTCATTTCGCATGCTTTTGAATTTTATCAATGTATATTTATAGTATTAGTTATTACTACAATGTTATTTTAGTAATCTTCGATATTCGCAAGCATTATAAAGAGAATTGCATCGTAACAGCAATTATAGTGTGCTGTTGAAACACTCGTATAACTTAATTTTCTCACTAATTTTGATCTTATCCAAATAACTTAATTAGCTTGCTTAAATTTTAAAATAACAGGAGTGAATTTATATGGTCCTTAAGGTATTGTTAAAAGATCACATGGCCAATTGAAAACATGCTATGAGAACATGAAAAGAAAGACAAGGAAAGATATAGCGCAGGTGAGAAGATTGAAATGTATAACACTGGATAAGAGGAGGGCCATCAAATGAAAAATAATTAGAATTGACGAAAAGGTAGCATTTATTTTGGGTCCTAATGTAAGACCAATGGAAAACCCTTCCGATTCGGATGCTTTTTATCATAGTAATTGTTAGCATAATTATATTCATACCAGTTACCTAAATAAAATGAAAAAAATTATCATATCTGGTTATTTTTTAGATCAGAGGCATATAATCATTCTACCACTACATATATCAAATTCATCAGAGGTAGGGATACAGGTAACATAAGTTTACACCTTGTATAAATCATGATAATAGTAAACTACTAATATTCAATGTTTATAGGATGTGTAGGAGAATTCAGATACAGCACAAAATGAATCAGTATCATTTACTGAGACTCCTCTAGTGGAAATTCACGAAGTGGAAGTAGTATATATATATATATATTGCATATGAAGCAGTAGTTCTGTGTATTCCGAAAGAATCTCCTGTCAGCATGTGAAACGCACCTGTGGCGTAAAATCTCAACGTAGTCAAAATTTAACTTAAACTTAAGTTTATCCATCGGCAAAAGAGGATTGTTTCTCTGGCTTGGATATTCAAGATGATGGCGAATATTTTCTAAGAGGGAAAGCACTGTTTCTTTCCTCAACGTAGAATTTAGGTTCACTTAAATTATCGAAAAGATTCACCCTAGCGTCATGGTTTCTACGCTGTAAAATATTGTGGTTTTCTAAATAATCTAAATACAGGAGTTCATCTTCAAAATTATCAAATCGAAACGCCATAACTGTTCACTACTCTTGTTGCTACACCGATTAACAATTTAACCGTGGTTAAGCCTTAACCGAGATTGGTGCACTTGGGCCATAGACTTTATACTTTTTTTGGAATAAGATCATGTCCTATCAAGTCATACTGTGCAATCACAGCTGCCAAAATGGCCTGTCTTCGACACCAGGCGTCTCTAAAATCAGTAACTGTTCCGATTTTTAAGAATTATTTTGAACCCTTTTCCAATAATATAGAAACTTGAAATTCAGCATATAGATAGAGATAATAGATACATTTCAAAAAAACATTTCTTACATTTCCAGGATCGTCCTTGGTTCGAATCCAGAGAGCCATTTACATTCGTGAAAAGTAGGACGTCGTTTGAGGCACACCACCATTATTCATTCCTCCCTATTAGCATCTATAAAAGACTGGGGAAAAAACGACCAAAATTAATTATCCGTCCTTGCGATTACTTCCCTATAACGCTTCGTCGATGACTCTCGGAGATCGCGTTCGCTCCTTACTAGATAAATTAGATTCATAGAATCAAGTTCGGCTGTATCATTAATAATATTATATTAATTATTAATAACATATTTTAATCGTTCCGTAAACAATACTTCAATATCTCAAGATAGAAGAAAATTTAATATTTGTTCTTGTTTTTCAGTACATAGCATGTACAATGTAGTTAACTTAAGGAGTGCGCTATCAAATTATTAACTGAAAAAGTGGGCGCTGACTCGAAAAAGGTTGGGAACCTATGATTTAGAGTTAAGAAGATGAGAAACTTTATATAGATACTTTCTAGAAAATTGACCTTTTGGTGACCAAACTCGGGAATCGCTCTTATTCTTGCGATTTTTTATATCCATTACTTTACCGAAAAACACACACGGAATATCGCAACACAGGCCACCTCGCGGCGAGAGTGGTTCTTTTATAAGCTTGCAGACCGACGTGTTTAACCATGCAATCATTATTTTTCAATCTTTTACAGTCCAGTTCAAATCCCTGCAGCAGACTTAAACATTTTAAGTTGCAGCACTGCGATTTAGCAGCCCAGCTCCTATCGATAAGCGAATCTATTTTTAGATTTCCGGGCAGAAATTTTCCCGCCTTGCAGTCACGTGAGGAGACGGCCTCTCGGCTGCTTTGATATAGTAAGTGGCTTAGTGGGTGAATGGTTAAGACGCTTGCCTACCACGCCAGAGTCCCTTTTTCGATCCCCGGATGAAACATTATTTTAGGCTCCCGGTTAGTCATGAGGACAGCGCGTTCGCCTTTGGCGGGTTCGATTCCCGGTGGGAGCCAATATGCAAAAGTATGTGCTTCACGGGAATGGATATTTCGTAAGGAAGAGAGTTTATTTCACTACTCCTACCTCTTTGATTAACAGGAATAACCGTTTCTTTTCGTCGAATAACTCTGCGATATTCCGTAACTAAATGGCGAATAAAAGAGTCCACGAAGTCTCTTCAGTTTTATTTCAACTGGGTTCTAATCGCTATTATGGAGCGAAAAAATTTATGAATTAGGCCATTATGCCAAACACTGTCGAATGCCTTTTCGAAGTCAAGAAAGATACAATGGGTTGAAAATTTATGTCTAATATAATTGTTAGAAATGAAATATTGTAGCCGAAGAATATAATGGATTGCGCTATAATGTTTACGAAAACCCATTTGTTGTGGTATAAGTATATTAGCGGCGTCGAGAAATGAGAGTAGACGAGAATTTATGAGTTTTTCAAAGATTTTTCCGAGGCAGGAAAGCAGCGATATCGGCCTATGGTTGTCAGGTTCGGTGGGGTTTTAGTTGGGTTTAGGGATGAATACCACCTTTGACTGCTTCCAAGCTGTAGGGAAGTATGTTATTTGAAGGCAGGAGTTGAAAAGATTGGTCAAAAGATCGAGAGCGGGCAGAGAAAAAATTCAGGGATTTGAGCATTTGGAGTCGAGGTCTGGAGCGGAACGGGTTTTGGTGGATTTTAACAGATCAATAACTTCTTTGGTAGTGCAAGGAGGAATATAAGAATTAGGGGTCCAGTAGAGACTAAAAATGGTGTTAGATATTGAGTTTTCGTGAGGTGACGTTGCATTATTAGCGGAATTGCGGGCATCTGAAGAAGCAAGAATTGACGATTTTGCGGCCGGGTCAAAGTGGAGTTGGTTGTCTTTTTTAAGGGGAGGGGGTACTTTAGTTGGGTTTCGAAGTTGTTTCGCGACTTTCCATGTTTAGTTATCTTTAAAATTTAACTGAGCGACTTTGTTTGACCACATTTTATTTTTCAAAATTTTTACATCTGATTTAATCTCCTTTTGGAGGGACTTGTAATTTAATAAATCGGAGGGTAGACGATAGATTTTCCGTTTTCCATGAAAGACGTTGCGTTTGTTGATTTTTGTGCGCAGAAATAATGGAAGTCGGATGGGTGAAGCGTCTTGCTGAGATTGGTTAAAAGTGCGCGTGGCGTGGTTGCGCGCGGCAGTCAAGAACTCAAGAGATGAGAGCAATTTGGTTGTTTATGGAATTAATTGTCGGGGAGACGAGGGGTGGTATGAGATGAATTAAATCGGCAATAAATAGCGAAAACCTTTCCCAATTAGTAGATTTTTTGAGCGGGGGGAAGAAGATGTAAGAAGGTGAGAGGGGGAGGTCTAAAAAGAGGGGAAGATGATCCGAAGATAAGGGCTTGGAAGGACGGGTTAAGGTTGAAATAGCTTGAGATTGCGAAGTCTAATAGATCCATAGATTGTTGCCCATAGTGGGTAGGTTCATGAGACGAATGGATGCGAAGATGATGATGATTATGAATATATTTTCGGAGGATTAAACCATTTTTGTTGGTTTGATAGGGGCCCCAATCTGGGTGTTTCGTGTTCCAATCGCCGACTAGTAGGGAAGGTGAATCTGCGACAAAGGGAGTAGCGAGATCATCGGCGGAAAGGGCAATGACCCGGACGTATATTGAGTGGATGTTGAGCTTCTTGTTGTTCGAAATTATTTGAATTCCAACAGATTCGATTGAGGGGATGATATTGAATTTGAGGTGAGATTTAATTAAGATTCACAGTCCACCGCCGAGGGTGGGACGATCGAGACGATGAATTTTATAATTTGGAAGAAACAAGGAGACGTTTGATTTTAGGAAAGTTTCTTGAAGAAGGACAATATCAATTGAGTGAAGGAGGATGAAATTAAAAAGTTCGGAAAAACTCTTGGAAGAGGTCTCGAGAGACTTAGCGCATGCGCAGAAGGCGGCTGAGGAGCGTGACCGACGACCGACCGAGAGACCCGCTCGTCTGCCATCTGTGGCCATGGGGGCGGAGAGGGGGGCCCTCGAAAACACCTCGGGAATAAGCGTGCCGCCCACCGCCCCCAACGAACAAAGCCAGTATGGACGCCTCAGGAAAGATCGCACAACGCCACATATCCAGCAGACGGATATACATAACAAATCATTTGTTAATAATATTCGTTAAACAAAGCAAAGTACTTCGAAGGAATAAAGTCGATGAAAAGTCTCGTCAATTACCTACGGTTAAAAAGTTGCACGAACCGATACATTGTTAATGAATTGCATTTTAAATTTGATTCAAAGTTTTATCGGCACCGCTCTTCCGGCCGAGATATTTTTAGACAACCTAGAAAAGAAAACATTACCGGAGGACGGCATTTTCGCTAATAGCATTGGATTTTGGGACGATCAAGAAGGAAGACTTTCTCTTCGGCGCAGGAGGGGAAGGAGGGAGGGTAAAGAATGGGAACGGGAGACTCGAAAAAAGGGTCAATTATTTAATCAAAATCCTCGCAATCGCCAAGTTTTAGGGAAATTCTAATGGACAAGTAAGACGCTACGTACATTCATCTTACCATCGGTGCTCGTCTCGATCCGCTGACGTAATTATTTCTAATTTTTTAGTGCGAATTCAATGAAGCCTGCTCAAATAGAAATGCATTGAAAGCTCTTCATCTAACGTGGTCTTCTAAGCGACACTTCGCTGACGGAAGGAAGAAGAGACTCTCGTTCAAGGGTGCACGGCTATTGAATTGAGGCCATGTTTCCCGTTGCTTTTAACGACTTCTAACTTAAATTGAAATATCTCTCTGGGAGGCTATTTCCTTCTTGCCGTCATCTTATGACGTCATCGGAATCGGTCGTTGCCATGAGACCAAGAGAGAGGATTAGGCTTCGTGCTTTTGCGTTTGGGTCTAAATGTCGTCTTTTCTTAGCGGAGAGGGGATTTTAGATTAGATATATACCCCGCGAGGCGCCAGAGGTGTAGGGCAGGGGTTGTAATACACCACCATTATTCATTCAACCCTATTAGCATCTCTAACAGCCTGGGGAAAAAACGACCAAATGTAATTATCCGTCTTTGCGATTACTTCCCTATAACGCTTCGTCGATTTTACGAACATTTTATAAACAAACGTCGTCCGCTTGTCGTCAAAAGTCGAGAAGTAGAGGGACGCAGATGATGAACCGAATTTTTCATCACTCGATTGTTTGAGGTCGTTTCGATAATCCTCCATCGAAATTGCTTCGTTTTTCGAATTGTCGGCAATATACCCAGTCGCATCATAAGGATTGTGAAGTTACCCTGAAGAAGACCAGTGGACGGATCTTTCCCTTTCTTCTATAGCTATTGAGTGCGTGTATTACGTTTAGCGTAAATATTTGAATGTGCTGACATCTCCTTCGTCATCGAATACACGCGTCCTAAACACGAATAGACGTGATGAGCACCGAAAGAATACTTAGAGGGTCGTTTTCACAGTTTGGCCGAAAAATCGATCGATATATTTCGGGGGTCGATTACTTAAACTTTTTTTTTTTAATTGCTCCGGAATTGATTTTGGCCGAAGGAAAATGATGTTTTATTTAGAATTCAGTAAGAATTTCTGGGATTTCCGCTGAGCGAGACAATGATGGTCTTTGGGGAAATGTAAATTTTAATAAACATTGATTTGGCGAAATATGATCGTAACACATGCGTACGCAGAATGCCATTGATGTGGTTGTGAATGAGTCTGCACGTTATTGACTGAAATATTCGAGTCGACGTGTTGATGAGGCCCAAAAGTATGACTGCGAACTGACAGTTTTTAATTGCTGAATAACAAAGCTTCTTTTATTTTGCGTTCTGATAGAGGAAATCCGCCTTATTTGTTGTCAAGGGCAAATAAGTAATGGGTGTTCGTTGGGTAGGCGCATTCGGATAAAGCAGATTCCGGAAAAACGCGATTCAGATGATTGGGAGTTTCATTCACTTGTTGTAAAAACGATTCCATAATCTGCTTTCGAAAATAAACTCGCGATTTGCTTTAGATGACATTCCTTCGCTTCCTGTCCCACGGTAATGCGAGGCGCGTTATCTCTTTGTTTTCCTCGGAGAAGAAGCCTCTCTGATTAGAGTTCCGTGCGTCTTCGATTCATTTTATGCACGTCAATTTGAAAAACAGTGCAACTGCGCTTTGCGCAAAATTCGGAATAGCGACGGCGATGAATATTATTGAGAAATAAACGGAAGTGGGCACAGACACTCACCCCCAGAGCCTCCATTGTTCAGATGACGTTCCGCTGGATCGAGGTCACGCCGTCTTCGAATCACTACACAATAATCCTTGCGAGAGTTGTCAAGTAACGATTCAACAACATTAAACACGCTGCAGGAAAGAATCCAGCTCACAAAACGCGTGCGAACTCCTAGGGCTTGAAAACGAAACTAATTTGCAATCCCTCGAGAAGGGGCGAGGATAGCGGGATTTCCTCCGATTTCAAGGTCTTCTACGAGCACTCGGTTATGCTAGAGCACAATAACATTTCTCTCACAATGAATATAAGAGAAATGTAGGATATCGTTTGAGGTATTTCGATTGTGCTGCATAGCAAGGATCATCAGTAAGATTAAATTGCAGCGAAGTTTAAGAATAACTTAATCCTTTCTTTTTCCTTTTTAGGACAGTCCCGATACGATGAAATTAGTGTTGTCGATCTGCTTGCAGTATTCAAACTACATTTTACTCGTACTATTATATAACTGCAAAAGTTCCAATTTTCCTCAAGAGATGACAGTAGCGTAGATGTTTATAAACAAAAGTTATAATTTTCCTCAAGAGATGTCATAAGTGTCGAAGTTTAACAACAAAACCTTCGTTCACAATAGAACCAAGACGGTTAAAAACCTTTTCTTAAGAAATACACGTAAAGTATATTTTTTTGTTGCAGGGCTCGCTTTCTTTTGCAAAATTAATTAGAAATAATTAGAAAGTCGAACCAAGCACCAAAAGAAGGAGAATAAAATAAGGATTCATATTTTGGTCGCGGAATTTCATTTGCTAATTTAAATTGCGATCATTTTGAGAAAGTATTTAAGAAAGCTTTTGGATTTTATGGAAGAATATCTGTAGCTACCGAGTTTTATTTATATCAACGCAATTGTTTACTGACTCTTTCGGTGGATAAATGGATTTGTAGTAGTTTGTTATATGAAATTGGTATGGTAGAGAGGAGGTTTCTACGCTCCAGACACCATAGGAGTCGTCTGTTCACCATTCTCTCCATTGAGTTTGCTCATGCTGCTAGTGAGAGAGATGGGACGGTAATTCTTGGGGTTGCACCTTTCTTTGCCTTTTTTGTGAACAGGTATGATTATTGACTCCTGCCAGGAGGTTGGGAAGGCTGTAAAAATGTTGTCAATATCAGATTGGCTATATTGAGTAATTCTGGTAGGCAAAGATATAGTAGCAACTAAGTTAAAAGATGAGGTGGTATCAAGGAAGTGAATTTATCACAACTGTTCACATTCAAATTATTCATAATAAATCAGTGTGCTGAAAAAAGGCAAGGAGAGTGTATATTTAATTACAATCGTTTGTAAAAAGTTGTAAAAGATAGATAATTATGATACACAGCAGTTGTTTGGTGATGAATATGTGAGTATGCTGCAAACAATGGGTCGGTAAGAAAATTCTTAAGTTGGCGTGGAGCACTTTTGGCGGTCTTATTTTTTCATTTAACAAATTCCAATCCTTCCTATCCTTAGTTCACCAATACTCGCATAAACTTATTCTACTTTAAATCATAGAAAGAGTAATGTAATAGGAACCATGTTTCGTGATTCTTCAATGTGCATAAAAACTTACTCTTATTTCAATGCTTGGATTCTCTTGAGCTTGTCCTTGTAATTCATTCAGATTTAATACCTTCTAAACAAAGTTTGTCTTATCTGCTGATTTTAAAGGCAGTGAATAGTTAACTTTCCTGCACATTGTCCTTACCATTGAAATCAATGAGGCAAGGCTTGGTGAACAACTAGTTCCAGTGATCTATTAGTGGTTTAATGATTGAATATTTTATTGAGAAAAATTATTGGTCACCATTTAAAATCAATGCATCGGATTTTATTACAATATCTAGTGATAAAGGAAGTGCCTGAAAAAGTTTGGGCGTAATATACAATGAGGGTCATGTTGTAGATTGATAAAGTTACTATCAAATGGTAGGAAAAACTTGTTGCTAAAAATTTGATCAACAAATTCAAAGGTTAAGTTGAAATTAAAATTTAAGGAATGGTTATTAAAACTAAGCTATGGATGTAACAAGAAACATGTAAATTGGAGTGCTAATTCTTCAATTCCAAAGCTCGTGGCGAATTGCCAAAGTAATCTACTTGTAATTGCAATCAATTACATTTCAGTCAGAGTAATTGTGTTCGAGCCCAAGCAGAAGTCGTTGTTTAATTTTATTATCATTTTCCTATTGTTTTTCTCATTAAAAGAGTCATAATAGCTGTGAACTGTTCCCAAGAGTTAAACTTCCCATTCGGCGACTGGTTTAACATCAGTTACTTGAAGAGGAAGCCTTTCGGATTGTAATTTGTAGCTCGAGATTGATAACTGAGCATACGTTTCGCGTAAAGATTGAATGTAAATACAGAAAACTACGATTTTTCTCCCTCACGTATCATACAGAAAAAGGAATGATTAGGAGACGACGACTTAGATGAGACTTTGACAAGAATGGAGAGAACCTAGGGGTGTTTGGTTGGACTTGTCATGAAATGAAAATACATGCTTTGGCAATAATCACACAGTAAACCGATATCACTAACATGTACAATAGTTATTATCATTTTCATTCTAAAGTTAATGTTTACTAACAACGTTTCGCATTTAGTTACTCAATTGGATCACTTACAGCATAGCCAATGCAATTTCGAACATGTTGCTCGTAGTCTCTTTCAGTGAGTAAGAACTCGCTAAAAAGTAGAAATGGGATACCAAAGGTTAAATTTTAATCTAATATCAAAAATGTTATAAGAATACTAGGTCATAAACAAGAAAAATAACATGTAACAGAAATATTATTTTTTTTACATCTGAATGCATCTGTTATTTTTTGACTATGAAATTCATACAGTATATCTTTATTCTCTAACCATGACATAATTTTGTTTTGATAAAGCTTGTACATAATGAGTGTACAGATATTCTGCATTATTTTCTAATAGTAGTTGATATGATTGAATGGCAATTGACCACAATTCTTTGAATGCTCAACTATGATAGAGCATGAAATGGACCGAACGAGGGAGAATTGCTTCAGAATTTTCATAATATAAGAGAGATTTATAATCTGCCTCTCAGAATTGGAGAAGCATTGGGCTGAGGATAACTGAGTGGAAGAAGAGAATAGAATCTGAGGTGTATTCCCTCTAGATGAATAAGTAGTTCTGTGATATATCACATCAAATATAATTAATAAAATGTTACCTTGATGAAATGTAATTACAAAGTAAATGCTCTCCTTAGAATGTATATACATCTCTATGTGCAGCAAAGTCTCCAAAATTAATGTGTGTGCAAATAATGCACACCTTTTGATCAGGGCTTTGGAAACTCAGTTTTAATATGAGCTCAGATCAATTCAGAAAGTTAGCTGAGCTCAACTCAAAGCTCAAAACTTGCTAAATTCCAAACAAATTTAAATAAATACAATTGCTATAAATTCTATTATTACTGAAAAATTCTGGGGAATTTGTTATGTTCAGGCATTACTCACATGTAATTTTAACACAACTTTATTGAGTACGTTACAACGCCATTTTTTAGTTACAGGCCATACTCATCATGCGCACGCATTGACATTGTTACCACACATGGAAGTTACAACAGTGGTACCACATGTATATAACACCTCCCCCCTTAAATCTTTCTAGTAAACAACAAAAAAAGTAAACACATGAAAAGTAAACACAAAAAAAAATTACAGTAAATATTCTTTCATAAAATATTAAACAATTCAAAAATCAAAAATTTTCTTTGGTCTCCTTGACCTTTCACTACGTCTGAGTGGATTTGACATTTCTTTATGATCAGTTACATCCCTTTCAGATGCATTATTTGATGTTTCAAGGTACATCGGTAAATTTGGACTTTTCACACATTTAGGTGTAATAGGAGTAGTCACTTTTGCAGTGAAATCCTTGGGGGTTGAACAATCACTGGGGGATGGGTTTGGAACACTTTGTAACTCGGGCAATTCACAACCAGGGGCAATATCTCCACTTGTTTTGATGAAGCTTTCACATCTTGATGTATCACATTCACTAATATGTACTGGCTTCCAGTCTTTGAGGTCCATACTAGGGGATTTATGTTCTCCTTCCTCTCTGGAAAGGATTTGCTTCAAGCTTCTTACACAATATATACCTTCACTTGTACATATTACATACATCTTGCGACCAATAGGCTTTACTACTACTCCATTTACCCATTTATCTCCTTTTCCGTAGTTCAAAATGCTTACCAAATCACCAGCATGAAATACCTTATAAGTACATGGAACAGATTGTTTTACATTTGTTAGTACATCAGAAAAGCTTTGTTTCAACATATTTAATTTGGTATAGATTTGTCTCCCTACTTGTAGTTCAGCAGGAGACTTCCCTGTGAAACAATGAGGTGTGGTTCGATATTTGAGTAACCATCTTTGTAATTTTTGATGGTCAGACCCTCTATCATCAGTTGCGGCAATAAGGGCCTTTTTAAATGTTTGAACTCCTCTCTCTGCCAACCCATTTGAAGATGGACTATAAGGAGCAGTAAACGGATGACGAATACCATATTCAAAGCAAAACTGATTAAATTCTCTCGAAGTAAGTTGAGGCCCATTATCAGAAACAATTGTTCTTGGAATGCCCCATCTAGCAATTAATGTGTGTAAAGCATCTATTGTGCTTTCTGTTGTTATGTTTTTCATTTTAAATACTTCAGGCCATTTGGAATGGGCATCAATTACAACCAGATACATATTACCATAGAAAGGACCAGCAAAATCTAAATGCCATCTAACCCCAGGATATTCAGGCCATTCCCAATGATGTTCTTTAGAGTAATTAGGAGCATTTTGAGTAGCCTGACATCCTCTACAAGATTTTGTGATTCTCTCTAAATCCTTTCTAAGCTCAGGCCACCACACAAAGTCTCTAGCTACAGCCTTCATCTTCACTATGCCCATATGCCCTTCATGTAATTCCTTTAAAATCTTGCTTTGCAATGATTTAGGAATGAGTGTTTTGCCATGAACTGTTATACACCCATCTACAATGAAATAGCTGTGCTCATACCTAGCATATGGCTTCATTTCTTCAGAAAGTGTATCAGGCCAACCTGAAGTGACGTCTTGAAATACTTGTGACAGGATGGCATCTCTTTTAGTTTGTCTACTTATTTCCCTAGAGGTTACAGGACTTACATCCATTTCTAATAAATTTACTTTCAATACATCCTCCGTATCACATTTAATGTCATCCTCCTCACCCACAACCGGTAACCTGGATGGTCCATCTGCATTGGCATGTTTGTGGGTAACTTTATATTTTATAGTGTAATCATAATTAGCAAGAATCAATGCCCATCTCTGCAACCTATCCACAGCAATTGAGGAAGCAGCTTTAGTGGGATTAAACATTGCAGCAAGAGGTTTACTATCAGTTACAATTGTGAAATGTCGGCCTCTTAGGTATCTGTCATATTTTTTTACTCCCCATATAATAGCCAAGGCTTCCTTGTGAATGTGTGCATACCTTTTCTCACTGTCGTTCAGTAATCTGGACGCAAAAGAGATTGGTCTGTCCTCCCCAGATTCAAATACATGAGATAAAGTCCCTGAAATGCCTTAACTTGAAGCGTCACATGCCAATTCTAATGACAATTTAGGATTGTAATGCACTAAAACTTTGTCAGAAGCTACTAACTGTTTTGCCTCTACAAATGCTTCATCACAGTCATGAGACCAATACCACTTAGTTCCTTTCTTTAATAGTCTATACAAGGGAGTTAAAATCTCTGCTATTTTAGGTAGGAATTTATTATAGTAGTTCACAAAACCACAAAATGCTTTTACCTCAGATACATTCGTTGGCCTTGGACAGTCTAGAACTGACTGGACTCTCTTATTTGTTTTGTGTAACCCCTTTTCATCAATAATGTGTCCACAATATTCAACTGATTCAGCCATGAAAACGCATTTGTTTCGATTTACAGTTAGCCCCTTTTCTAATAGTCTTTGAAAAAGTAACTCTAAATTTTTCATGTGTTCTACATCTGAACACCCAGTTATCAAAATATCATCTTGGAAACAAAAACAATTTGGTATCCCTGTTAATATCTGATCCATACATTGCTGCCAAATGGCAGGAGCAGAGGCAACGCCAAAAGCTAGTCTTGTATATTGATACAACCCTTTGTGAGTAGCAATAGTTAAAATTTCTCTTGAATCTTTATCCATCTCTAGATGGTGGTATGCCGAGTTTAGATCTAATTTCGTAAATTTCTTCCCACCCTCTAGATGAGTAAAAATGTCCTCGATTCGAGGTAATGGATACTGTGGAACCACTAAATTTGGGTTCACTGTTACCTTGAAATCCCCACAGATTCTCACTCTATCAACTCCCTTGGGTCTGGGAACAATTGGGGTAGCCCACTCGCTATTGTCTACTTTAACTAGAATATTCTGTTTCACCATCAAATCTATTTCTTTCTCAATCAAAGGTTTGTAGGCATATGGTGGATGTCTAAACTTCATTGCTTTTGGCTTGGCATTTTCTTTCAGCCTTAGTTTCCCTTTTAAAATTCCTGGTTGATTTTCAAACAATGAATCGTATTTTTTTAATAACGAAACCAAATTATTTTCAACCATTTCGATTTTCATTACATCTGTTGAATCTTTCACTCGCTCCCAGTCAACCGGAATTACCTTTAACCAATCTCTACCCACGATGGGTTTACAATCATTTTCTACAACATATATAGTCAAGTTTTCTTTAGTACCCTTAACCTCAACATTTACCAGACATTCCCCTACCAGGACAATTCTCTCTCCTGTGTAGGTTTTAAGATGCACATTGCTGGAATTTATGCTTACATGAGGGAATAATTTAGAAGAACGAGATTTTGAAATTAAAGTGACTCCAGAACCCGTATCAATTTCAAATTGTACTCTCTTACCCTCAACACGAATGTCCAAACACCATGGAGATCTATATTTAACTTTACCTTTGAAGGTCTTGACCTCTTGAGTGTTCAAATTGACATTAATTTCAGAGGGTGCACCAATAGAACTTTTGGAACAACTTGAAATACCCTTTTCCTTTGTCTTTTCCCTCTTACCACTATCAGTTATTTCAACATAACCACACATAAGGCTGTCCGTGTCGTCTTCTTCTGACTCCGAAGACCTGTGTTCCTCCAGGGTTTTCACTGTTGCCCTCTTGTTTGCGTAACACACTTTGGAAACATGACCCCTCTTTCCGCATTTATCACAGTTTGTTTTTCTCTTAGGACATTTGGGTCTTACATGTCCCTTTTCACCACAACAATAGCACGTCATTTCATTGATCGTTGATGAGGCTTTTTCATAAGAGGCATATTTCGCTTTAAACTGAACTTTGTTCACGGGCTGGCTTTGGTTTACTTCAGAAGCATATCTCACCGCTGATTCCACTGACAGCGCTATCTCGGAAGCTCTGGCCCAAGTTAAGTTTTCACCCTCCTCAAACAACCGCTGTCGAATACGTTCGGATTTCAGTCCCACAACAAATTGATCTCTTAGACGATACTCTAAAGTTTCATTGAATTTACAATGTTTGGTCAGAACTTTTAATGCACTTATATATTCTATAACAGTTTCGCCCGGCTGTTGCATCCGCTGGCCAAATAACGTGCGAGAACGAATTGATGATGGCTCAGGTTCCAATCTTCGCCCCAACTCTTGACATAACTCGTCAAATGTTTTCGTTCCTGGGTCCACTGGATGAAATATATTTATCAGCATCTCCACCGTATTGAATCCTACATGACCAAGTAATAAATCTACTTGCTTTTCCGGTGGAACATTTTGCGCGCGAAACTGATGTTTTAGTACAGTAACATACGTCGACCAAGATACTTCCGACTCATTAAAAGGCTTAATGTTTACTGAAAACTTTTCACTAGCCATGCTAACCGCTGAGTTCTTAACAATCTCGTCGCCACTGTTATGTTCAGGCATTACTCACATGTAATTTTAACACAACTTTATTGAGTACGTTACAGAATTCATGAAGTTAGCAGAAAAATGAATGCCACTTTAAACTCTAAAACTCAGTATCTTAATAGTGAGTGCGCTCAAGTGCAAAACTCATAGAAATTGAGCATAGCTCAAATGAGCATCCTCGGCCCCAACTCTACTTTTGATATTTAGCTAACCATGAAAAGAAGAAAATTGCCAGAAAATGTTCATTGTATTAGTTTACCTTAAGTATAATCTGAGACAGCAAATATTGACAGTGTGGTTTTCAGATAAGACAATATAAATCTCCACTCACAGTAGAAGATATTAAACAAGATATCCTTGGAAACATTTAATAACATAGCCAATATAAGCACCTCTGTAAATTTGATCTAAGTGGCTACAAATTTACATTAACATGGACAACAGTTTTGCTGTGTGTTCATTGTCTAATAAATGCAAAAACTTTATATTTCCTAAATTACCTCATAATATTTGTTATAAGGTACTTTTAGTTAAAACAGTCTTTAGAAAGTTGAGACATAGAGCTGTGTTAATAATCAGGAAAAAAAAATTCAAACTGAGAGTTAAAAATGGTATTCTGCAATTCTATACATTCACCAATTCCCAATTTTAATAAAGTTATTTGTTGTCTTGAGTGAGCCATGTTAACTGGAGACATGAGAAATGGTTATTTGTATTTTAGTTGTTATTTATACTTTTGTCTGATCCCTTATAATGCAAATAATTTTCTCTTTTGTACACCATCATTACTTTTACACAGTAGTTCAGATTTAAGTGTCTGCATATTTAATTTTTCATGACGTTTTATTGTTTGTTTTCACTTTTTTGTATCTCTCTTTATCACTATTTGTATTGCTCATTTTGATATGAATAGCTCTAAAATTATTCTTGTATAATATTGTGCTTGAAATATCTGTTCTATTGACAGACTCTGGTCAAATAGAATGTATTTTTGTATAAACTACCCTATATACCGGCATATAAGTCTGCCTTTCAAGCTCGAAAACATCACTCATAAACCAAGGGTCGACTTTTACGCCTAGCATAAAATTTAACCCTTAACCACCAAGGGGTAAATAAGTGAAATTGCCGGCTCAACACTTGTTGCACACAAACTCTTATTATTCAAACTTTTATTATATTTATTCTTCGTAAATTACAATCATTTCTTCACATTTATAATACAAAAATTTTATATATATTTCGATGTTTTCTTTTTACAAATGAAGATCAATAAGCACATCATGGTCTGTCTTTGTTTATATAATCATTATGATTCTACTTAGCATTAGGAGTTAATGGAAGCTGTTTTAGCAGTGTAGTGATTTTACATTACAAGGCTATGATAGCATTTATATAGTAAATTTTTAATACCATCATATTTGTTTTTATAATGCATATTTATTTTAGTAGCCTGTGAGATACCAATGATTAAAACAGAATACTTGAAATAGTCTTACTTCCCATAAAATCGAGCTGAGAAAAGTGGTGTTGCCTTATTTTTTGCATCGACTTAAACGCTGAACATAGGCTAAAACCTGAACAAGATTAACTTATGCACTGTCATATACAGAAGTTAATAAATAAAAAAAAAAGATTTTTTTAGCAGAGTATTGTATTAATAAACTAATCGAGAATTTAAATCACTTCAAATGGATTTAGTGTATAGTACTGACACTACTAACTCTAGGTGGCAAAAGTTAGAACTCAATCGCAGATTCCAAAACACTACCTCAAATTCAAATTTAATCAAAATCCTTAAATGAAGTTAAGTTGCATATGACGAAAAACACTAATGCAAGGAATAAAATGCAGATTGAATAAAATCTGCCATGCCACTATTTTCATAATGTCCACAATATTGATAAGCTAATATTGCTGCAAGGCATTTCAGACTCGTTGCTTTTCTCTAACATATTAGAACACGTATTTTAAATTCTATCAACATGCAACATCCCCATTTTCAGATAATGTAGAAACATTTCATATTTGCGCAAAAGAATAAATACTGCGATTACATTTTCCTCTGGTTTCAAACATTGTTAGAAATTAATTCTCTGTTTAGTATTCTTCTTACAAAGAATAACAAATTTTATTTCACATACTTTAAGCATAATGTTTTCTTTCATTTTAAAACTTCTCCAAAAAGATATACACTTTTGATAACTGCCATTACAGTAAATTGTAAGGTTTTAAACATGATTATCCTCTAATTGAATTCTCCTTGAATATGCTTGTGTGTACATCATGATCTGATAAACATCTCTTGGACATCAGGTTAAGATTGATAAATAAGGGATGTTATTAAATAATTTGTCGGCCTGATGTCGGATTGACAACCTATGTCTACACAATACTCGAAGTTGCGGCCAGTTATGATCCACACAATATCCAAGTCGGACATTCCCTGCAAAAAGGGTCCTTGTCAGCTCTTTCATATCTTTTTGCTATTAATCTACTTTTGTGATTACATTTCCTCTTTGAAGATAAGTTACCAGTTTGAAAAAGTATTTCATTCCCTCGGAAAAGGAATTAATGGAATAAAAAACATTTATCTAAGTACAGCGTTTTGCATTGCAGTTTAAATTGCTAAAAGGTTTACACTGATTGATGATTTACTAGTATAGTAGTCACCTAAAGTACTTTTAGTCACCAATGATCAGGTGGAATAAATCTTGGCAATTGGCAAAAGTATTGGTAGATTAACTAAGCTTAAATCATTTTTATTAACTGAAATTGAAAAGTTTTTGAATGACAGTAAAATGAATACTGCAACTTCGATGTAAACATGCTATTTATCGAATAGTAGCAAAATACAATTATTTAATGTTTAATTTTATTTGTGAATTTTCTTATGATGCCTAAATTTGGCGTAACCAATCCTACACATGATTTTCCAAGTCTTTTGAAGCACTACCTTCCCACTTGGAATGCCGAACAGCATCTACAAGAAGATAACAAAGCCCATTACATGCTATTGACAGCAAGTACATACACATTACCATTTAATTACCCTAGGAATAAGACAAAATGAAGTAATTTAAATAATATCAATGGTAAACTCATTGTGAAGTGCTGTCGACACAGAATGCCAATACTTCTATGAACAGTAAGTATACAAGTAAATAAAGATCACCCTGAAAATTACTGCAACAGTTTTCATAAATAAGTGATTTCTGAAATTTCATTAATATGTGGAGTATACATTATATACAATCTAACCTAATCCTAATAAATTTCTGAATGTACTCTTAGTACTATGAATATATACAATCATGCAATTAAATTGATAAAGTACACATTAATCATACTTTTCCAGTTGATTTATATATTATCTAGCTATATTTTATGAACATTCACCTTGCCAATATCTTTCTAAATCCCACATCTTTCATTTTTTCTTCTGCTGTATCCAACTCCTCTTTAGGGGAAATTCCTATGCACTATATTTCTCTTCCTCCTCATAGTTCTGTTACCTTTTGCTATTGTAAATTTCTCTTCTATCGAGGCTAGCCTCTGTTCTATGTCTACAACAGCTCTCATCTTTAAGAGCGTTGTCCTTAATATTTCCTGCAGTTCTGAAAGTGATAAATCAAACCTCACATAATTGTCAATCAATAGCTCCCTTGTTTTAGTAGCAGCAAACTAGTGATATTCACTCACTCAACTCCGCCCTGTCCTCCTCTGTTCTTACATTGCTCCTTATATTTCCCCAGGAAAAGAAGTCACCATTTCTCTTGTCCCAGCTCCATGTTCATCCGAATCACTATCTGATGGCAATGGGTGGACAGGGATGTGTCTTCTTTTCCCCTTTCCATTTTCAGGGTCAGAACTTATGTCCGATATTTTCTCAGCTTCTGCCTACCATCCTTCATGGAGCCTAAAAATTAATGATAAGCAGTTAGGTAAGGTTAGATAATAAATTAGCCAAAGTAATGATATACAGAATGTATAACTGAAAAAATAGCAACAAACAATGCAAATCACTTCACCTAAGTGTATGAAGAAGATGAATAAATTGCAACTTTTACAAATTCAAGGCGAGACAATTTCGGTGAGACTTATATCGGAGAATTATTCGAGGACTCAGTCGATTCAATCACAGAACCACATACATTTCTGCGACAAAGGTAAACGTCTAAGATCGAACTATACACGTTCATCTACTCATAAATCATACTCTACTGCAAAAAATAGAACAAATATCCAAACACCAACATGTTAAGAATCTAAAATTGGTTAATATTTGCGACGAAATGTCGTTTTCGAGAGAAATTACGCCAAAAATCATATTCCGCGTAGAATTCAGGGCATCCATCGATTGAATTGAACAATTATATGGTAACGGACTATAATAATAACAATAACTACACGTAAATCTAAATAAAAGCTGCTAAAATTAGCCTTTGTTTAAGTTCTGTTGACATCACGTTCGGCGAATCGCAGCAAGATCAAGTTGTACAGAGACGTTTGCAACAAATATCGATTACTGTGAATATTCATGTGAAAACCGAATATGATAATTATATCTTTTTAGCGTTGAATTCTATGAAATAAACATCTCGTATTCTTTAGCGTATATTGCGCATCCATTGCGTTCACGTTACGCCACGACATGGTTGCCAACGAAACGGCGTAACCACGAGATCGAGCGAAATTTTTCATCCCTTTTAGAGGTAATTGATTTGATTTTACGACATCTCGCACGCTATGGATCATTTTCTATCGATTCGACTCTCTTGTAGATGCTCTCGCCGTAACATATTTTACTTACTTCGTCATAAAATAGCAGAAGGAAAAATATGTCAAAAAAACTAATAGTTCTATTACATGTTTGAATTTTTTTGTTTGCGACCTATTATTCTTATAATGATTTTGATATTGTATTCAAATTTAAGCTTTAGTTTCCCATTTCTACTTTTCAGCGAGTTCTTACTCAGTGAACGATTTTACGAGCAACGTTTCCGAAATTTAATTGGCAATGCTGTAACCGAGCGACGAATTGCGCAACGTGGTTAGTAAACATTAAATTGAAGCCAAAAATTGATATTAACAATGTTACACGTAAGGGATACCGGTTTACTGTGTGGTTATTTTCAAAGCATGTCCTTTCTTTTTACGGCGGGTCCAACCAAACACCGCTCTGGTTCTCTCGATTCTTGTCAAAGCCCCATCCTAGTCATCATTTCTTTTTTGTAGGAAACGAGACGGAGAAAAACCGTATTTTTCTGCATTTACATGTAATCTTTTGGCGAAACGTATGCTTGGATATTGATCTCGAGCTTTAAATTACAATCCGAGAGGTTTCTTCTTCAAATCTAATAATGCTGAAACTATGAGAATGCTAAACCAAACAAGACCTGTATGTAGGCTCATGATAACTATTCGATTTCATTAATGTAAATATCCGTGATCATTCACGTTCCTCGATGTAGTTAATTTTGAATGGGTTTAATTGCTTTGTAGCATCCGGACGAAGCTCAGAACAATAGTTTAGTAACGAAGACTGAAGATACCGAAATGGTAGGTCTAATAGCATTGATATCATCCAAAATAATGTATGAAAGTGAGAAGAGGTTTATTAAAATCTGTCTATTTACAGGAAGGAGCAAGTGAAGTGGCTTCTGAGTGTGATATACAGTTCACTCTGAGGTAATTATTATTTTCGTATATACGATAATTAATAATAATTTGGATATTTGATTATTCGTAAATTCTTTTTGCATTCATAATTGTTATTGTTACTCTTCATATGAAAGTATTCGGCGTCTACTTTAAATATTGGTGTATCTGGAAACCATATGAATGATTTTGAGTATTAATTTTTAAATGAGCTGAAATGAAGGGAGGGATTAAATGCAATAATATCTTTGGTGGAAATAATCGTTTTAACTTAACTGTGCAACACATCTGAAGAAACATTCACGTTCCTGGTACAGAAGCTTATCTTCTGAGAATGTATTGATGTTAAAATGTCTTCTTTTTGCTTCGTTTTTCACGATGACATAATGCAATACATTTTTTAATCTTAAAAATATTCATCCTGGTGTAAATTTTCCAAGTAGTACTGAAGATTTTTTGTATTACTTTGAATTGGATACAAATCATGTACTTTTGTTGTGTTTTGTTGCTGTGGAAAAGGCATTTTGTGGAGTGGATGATTTCACTAACAATCTTTATTGTAAACATCATTTCAAGGAAACGGTGAATGTTAATGCTGTGAGATATGCAGAAAACTGGGACGAACAAGTCTTCTGTGATCCATTAACAGAAGTGAGTAATTGGTTTTCTGTAGTATTTAGAATTGATATCCTAGATTCAGAGCGTATGGTTGTCATCCTTTAAATTAGTTTGGAATTTCTGAAGTAAATTTATGATTGCATTAAGTTTATGACTATTATATGATTCTTCTTGAAGCACCTGAAACTGTTGAGCATTTTGAATAAGTTATCTAGACTCGACGGGGGGGTGAGGAATTACATCAATAATGTTCTTGTTACAATCAGTACTGCATCCTAATGGAAAGCCGTATTGAAAAGTACTTTATCCATTAATGCTATAAAAAGTCTTCTAATAGCGAGCAATAAAGATGCCTCAGGTGTTGTTATGTCATTATCAATGTGAAATGAGTTATCAGATTTAGATAGGATCAAAACTCGTTTGGTTGACATACTGTGGCACTATTAGACTTTAATCGTTTAACGAGTTCTTTACAGTTATATGATTTACT
This sequence comes from Sympetrum striolatum, assembly GCA_947579665.1. Taxonomy (NCBI): domain Eukaryota; kingdom Metazoa; phylum Arthropoda; class Insecta; order Odonata; family Libellulidae; genus Sympetrum; species Sympetrum striolatum. Next base: position 135,133 of record CANPUZ010000125.1, on the reverse strand, counting down.
GCACTTTGCTCGAGAAGTACAAAGGAATGTTATTTATTTTCTAGATTAACATCGAAGAAGAGATAGTGGAGATACCTGAAGAGGGGGGCAATGGATGTTGCGGTGGATGCAATATTTAGTTGCTTTTTTCCAGTCAAATGTTATTTACTTAATTTGGCATATCAAAAATACTAAACATATAATTCAGGGACAATGGAAAGCCTATGGATATTGATAATGGGTCGTGTTCATCAAAAGTGGCGAGCCCTGCATGATTTAATGATTCTTTTGTTTGCTCTAACTGAAAATGAAGATGATGAGAAAACTCATGGGATGTTGTTTGGGATTTGAGATTGTCGGTACACATGTTGTTCTACCTATTAATCTGTTTCGGTACGTGCAAGTATTTTTCAGAATAGATAATGCGAGGGAAGGACTTGGAGCTGGAGGAGAGTGAGCTGTGTCGGAGATACCAGTACCAATCTTTAGGCAATGATATGATTTAAAAAATAAACGACTTTAAGTAAAAAATTTTATTATCTGACTTTATTTGTTTAAAGTGCGTTCAGAGAAGAGCTACATATATAAAAGTGTCTCGAAATCAATGGTTTAAATAAAGTAGTTTAAATAGAAAATAAATGCTTTTAATAAATGGAATTATTTCTTTTAATTATGTGTTTTGTTCACCTTGCTACTGCATCTTAAAAGTGGCTAACAAGATCTGTTAAGACTATTTCAAGACATCTAATATTATGTTAAAGAAATGTTAGGTCTCATGTCTTCTAGTAACTGCCATTTCGGAGAAAATTCTTTCCAAAAACGACAAATTCTCGACGTTTTTCGTCTGCTACTAGAAAATTACCAAATTGTGTTTTAAAATGAACAAATATTATACCATCCACGTCAGTTAAAAGTTAATCATTATACGAGCATCTGATTGAATTGTTAGTTTCTGATTCATTTAGGGTAATTAGGAGAATATATCGAACTACTTTTTAAACTTTTCTTGTTTTACAAGCTTACTTACAAAAGTAAATATTAAAATTAAAGTATGAAATAGAATCTACGAATTTATAACTCCGAATTACGAAACCCTTAAATAAATATCGAAATACGATTTTTAAGAGCAAGCTGAATGGATGAAAATCAGCAGAATAATCCTTATTTTAAATGTTTGCTTGATTTTTAAACTCGCGGCTTACAAAGTGACGTCATCGTGCTTCAGTTCATCGTCTGACCACAAGAGAACACTTTTCCTCAACAGATGACAAGCGTTACTACCAGACGCATTAGCAGAAGAAAAATTTTCGAACATTCCAAAACAGATTGTGTTAAAATCGTTCAGGATTTCATAACTGTACTTCTCTATACATTATTTATAACTTAATTCATCACGGTAAATAAATACTTCTCCTACGGAACGATGGGGAACATTGAAAACGTGTTATTCCTGACGAAAATGGGTTATACATAGTTACATGAAGTACCTGAGTTATCGACATCTTGTTTACGTAGAAAAATTCTCTGATCCACAATAATGTAGAGAAAAAGTGCGTTCATTTTTCAATACTCATAAGCTACATATTAAATTCCTCTGCAGGGAGATCGTACTTGACAAAGTATCTGAGGAATCCATTCTAATTTATGACTAAACATAATATTCGATTGAAATTTATTAATTCTGTTCAATAACTTTAAAAAAGCTGATACTTGCAACATGTATGCGTTTAAAATCATTATTATAACCATATTATCATTATTTAAGGTTATATTATTTTAAGATCGGTGTATAATAAACCTGTATTATTATGTTTGGAAGGATATTAAATAATCTTCACGCACTTTAAAATCGAGCTTATTTACAATTATAGAAGATAAGGAATAAATGTGTAAATACAGCAATTAAGGTAGGTGTCTAATACAATATTTTTAATCGTTTAGTTCGTTTAAAATGTACGCGAGAAAATTATTTGCAAAGAAGTTCGAAAGTAACCAAGTCAAAATATACATAATTCTTGCAATAAGCAATGTATAACATAATTTAATCTTTTCCAATTACCTGTACTTATCATTTTACATTCATAAGTTATACAAATAATATTTGAATTTTACAAATGCTACATATCTCAAAGTTTACCTCTAGTTTATCAATTATAAGACAAAAGAAGAGAACAAAAATCTGCATATGAGCAAAAAATCATTGTCAGTAATCGGATAAAGATAAGAAAATTGTTTAGTCTTCGTATTGCTGATATATATAAGTATTCACAAGACTTCAAACAATATCAAACTGAAGGGAAAACCCAACTCATTTACAAGGTTTAACTAAATGGACATAATGATGAGCTATCTGCCTTAGCGTCAAAATGAGATGGTTTTGAGTAACGTTACAAACAAAAGTGGTGTTGCGAGAATGTTTGGGTACGAAGATGATGTTTATATCTTTTAGAATCTTTGGTTAGATGACAAATATAAGTGAGCCATATTCCAAGAAGAGAGATATCTCAAAAATGCCATTTCTGTATAATTCTATCTAAGTTCTAACTATTTTCATCACAACTTAATGAAAAATAAAAAGATATTGATTGATGAGAGGTAGGTTTATTTTGAGGACACACAGACTAGGATTAACTGGTGGAAGCTTTGCTGATTGACAATTTACTACCAGGTGAATTAAACAATGTTATTTATTAAATTATTTTCTAAAATGCTGAAAAAATACTTGCTTTGTCAGCAATTCTACAGTTCAGATGATTTTTCTAATGAAAAGATTATGTAATTTAGGGTAGATGACTTCATTATTTAGTTTATAATTTTTGAAAAGTAATGAGAATTATAGCAAATGTATTTTAAATTGTAATAACGTGTATAGTAGTGAATTATTCTTGTTGATTCTTAAAATTTAATGATAGATAACCAGACAAGATTCAATCGTCTAATCATTGGGCTATCACAAGAATTGTGTGTACTTTTATTATATTACTTATAATTACAAATAGAGAACGGAATACTAAGGGAATTAATAGCAGAAATAATAGAAGATCTGTATGCTGCCAAAATAAGCTATTTTTATTAATAAATGTGCTTATATTATCATTATGATGTTTATTTATATATATTAACAATGGTGAGCTCATTATGATTTTGATTTATGTTTATTAATTATAATTAAACTAACACTACCATGAATTTCTGTTATTAATATTACATTAAATTAGTGAGCTTTACATCTAACAGTCATGAAAAAATCATACAAGGGGAGGAACAAAACAGTAACACTTATGGTCGTGTGAAACATATTTTCAAGAGAGAGAAATGATATACTGTGTACTAATCAATTCAGAAAGACATTTTCTGGTGAAACTGCTGTTCAGCTTGTTTTGACCAAATGGCGCACAATGGCAAATGAGGGTAAAGTTACTGTCATGATAGACTTCAAAAGGGCATTCGAGACAATAGATAGGGATATACTTGTAGAGAAATTAATTAAATATGGTTTTGGAAATCAAGCACTAAAAGTCAGGAAAAGCTACCTGAGTAACAGGAAGCAGAAAACAAAGCTTAATAATTCAACATCTGATGAAATTTATAATGGGTTTGGTATTCCTCAAGTGGCAATCATGAGGCCCTTGCTTTTTATCTTGTATATTAATGATGATGTGCCACAACCGAATGATGTATTTGTTAATCTTTTTGCTGACGATACACTGATCTCTGCATCAGAAAGTAATTACGAAGAGGCTTGTTGCAACATAAATTCTGCCCTTGCTTCCCTGAATACCTGGCTGAAATTTAATAAGCTCAAGTTGAACATGGATAAGTCAAAATGTATCCTTATAACGCCATCACCGCAAAAAAAGAAAATTACTCTAGATAACACAAGCAATCCTCTCATGCAGATAGATGGTTTTATTCTTGAATTTGTCCATGAAATAAAATATTTAGGAATAATCATTGACTCTCATTTAAATGTTAAGGGACATATTGATTACATTGTCGAAAAAACTGGCAGAAACATAGGTTACTTATCAAGAATAAGCAGATATTTAAGCCCATGGACAAGAATCCCAATTTATGAAACGATCATTTCTCCCCATTTTGATTATTGCTCCACAGTTTTACATGGGATCCGCAATAAAGAAATAAAATAAACTGCAGAAACTTCAGAATAGATCAATGAGAGTAATTCTAAAATGGGGAAAACCAATGTGATATTCACGAACCAAATTATTTTCATATTTAATTATTTCTATTTGCTTATTAGAATGGAAATTTTCTCAAGATGGTAATTAAGACTCACTGTATACTAGTGATATTAATATACTTTATCATGGCCATAAGCATTCTTATATTTTTCAAGCATTACTTAGAAAGGCTGAGAATTAGAAGAAGAAAGAAAGTACTTAAAATGATGAATACATTTACACAAAGTAAAAAATTATGATACAAAGTATAGAGTAATGCAAATATGGAATACTAAATAAAGCAAAGTTGGCCATACCATATGGTTAAATTGAAAATTGCCAGGCCAACGAAGGAATGTTTAGCATGTAGACATAAAAAAATATAAGAAAGCAGAGAGTTAAAAAAAGGAAATTTACAAAATATTACTTTATAAAATAGTCTTACTTTTACATAAATCAAATCAAACTTTATGGTAATTCAAAATATAAATTAACAAGGGGTAGGAACTAATACAATATTGTATAATTCTGGTCTTTGTAGACAAACTTATTGCTGTAAGAACATGCTCTTTGAAATATGTGTAAGATGAACTACTTAAGGAAACATTTTGCAATTTATAGTAAATAATGCAATTTAACTAATAGATGTAATGGTATCTATACATCCAAAAAGTTAACATCTTCACATTAAAACCCAAATTACTTAAAGAAACAAACATCTTTTCTTACTAATAATTAAATGAGGGAAATGCAATTGGACGCTCATTGAGATATCGACAAACTTAAGTTCTTTGCAAATACCAAACAAATTGCTGGTATTGTACCTGTTCATATAAACCTGATACTGAGAAAATCACATCCTTCTTCATATAACATGCATTTATGAAGTGACTTGCATCGATTGACCAGGTTAATATTTGTGTTGCTTTTTATCTTCTTTCACTTGCTTCCAACCAAGTTACAAATTGCAGGTTTTAATTCCCACGCTCGTTCCTATGCTTCAGCTGCTTCGGCAAACCCTGCTAATTCTGACTCTGATGATATTGCCACCTGGTTTTTCACCATTCTTGAACAAGTACAATCCGCCCCTTCTATCAAAGAGCGAAAAATAATCATTCTCAGAGAGTTAATGTCCCTATATTCAACCCAGTAAATTCCAATTCTTCCAAAAGTCTCAACATCCTCCCTTGGAATTGCAATAGTGTTGTTAACAAAAAATCTGAACTCTTCAACTTCATCCTTTTGCACTCTTTCGATATCATTCTCCTTCAAGAAACCTTCCTTAAAGCCAACATATCTTTCTCTCTTCCAAACTATAAATTACACCGATTCGATCGTCCCTCTCGCGGCGGTGGTCTCTGCATTTTGATTAAATCTCACATTAATTTCACTGTCCTCCCAACCCCTATCATACCTTCAATTGAATCAATAGGCATCCAACTCACTTCTGGTAACATTAAACTCAATATTCATTCATTATATGTCCGTGTAAATTCACTCTCTACTGATGATTTAACTATTCTTCTTGATACTGATTCTCCCTCCCTTTTCATAGAGGACTGGAACGCAAAACACCCAACTTGGGGTGCTGTTAAAACTAATCAAAATGGTAAAATTCTCCATCGTTTTCTTATAAATCATAACCTACAAATTCATTCTCCACAGGAACCAATTCATTTCAGTAATCAAACCATGGATCTTTTAGATTTTGCAATCTCAAAACAGCTAAATCTCACTCCGTCCATCCAAGCGGTCAATGCCCTCTCCTCAGACCACCTTCCCCTTATTTTAGACCTTCCTCTTTCCGCCTCCTCTTATTTTTTCCCAATTCCAAAATATTCCACTAACTGGCAAAACTTTTCTTCATTTATTACTGATTTCATCCATCTCATTCCCCCCTTAGAAACCCCCTCAATCGACGACATAAATCGGCAAATCGCTCGACTCACCGACTTTCTATCAGCCGCTCGCAACAGCGCTACGCGCAAAGTTCATTGCTCTCCCCTCGACTCATCTTATCTCAGACTTCCATTAAATATACGCCAAAAAATCAACCAAAGTAACGTCTTTCTTCGCAAGTGGAGAATTTACCGCCTACCCTCACATTTTGCAAATTACAAGACCCTACAAAGGGCAATTAAATCAGATGTCCGAAAATGGAAATCGCAAATTTGGCACCAAAAAGTAGCCCAATTGAGCTTCAAAGACAATTCAATATGGAAAATCGCCAAACAACTAAGAAATACCACGAAAATACCACCTCCGCTCAAAAAAGGCAATCAACCATATTTCGATCCTCCCTCCAAAGCATCAATTTTGGCAACTTTGCATTCCAATAACTCTCTAAATAATCTACCCTCTCCTCACGAATCTCTTGTGACTAAAGACATAATTAACCTCTCTTGGACCCCTAATTCCTATATCCCTCTAACTTCATCAGCCGAAATTATCGAGCTTTTAAAATCATCCAAAACTCGCTCCGCCCCCGGACTCGACCAAATCACCAACCATATGCTAAAACTTTTCGTTAAATCTCCAATTGCCCTTGATCTCCTCTGCAATCTCTTCAATGCCTGCTTAACCAACTCTTATTTCCCGTCTGAATGGAAGAAATCTAAAGTCATTTTCCTCCCAAAACCTCACAAAAATCCCACAGACCCTAACAATCACAGACCAATTTCCCTTCTTTCGTGTTTCGGCAGACTCCTAGAAAAAATAATTAATGCCCGTCTTGTCTCATTTTTACAAGCGTCGGATATTCTTATCCCACAACAAATGGGTTTCAGAAAACAATATAGTACCGTCCATCAATTATTACGATTCCAACACTATGCGACTACTGCGTTTGTTGCGTCTGTACAAAATCACAATTCACTCTCATTTCCAATTCAAGCAGGCGTGCCGCAAGAATCGGCCTTTTCTCATATCTGGTCACCTAAAAAAGTAGGATTCAATAGATGTAAACAAGTTAGGGTCCCCAATTGCCTATTTAATATTCAGAAATAAAACATTTTCCTAATTTATTTACCATTTAATTCTATCGAGCACTGTTCGAGCCCTTCCTTTAAAAACAAACAAGTCATTAAACTAGAGAGTCACTAAATTTGTAAAGAGGAGTCACACTGGGTGACATGGGCCTCGGCCTGGCTTACCCTAAAAAATAATGCAATGCTCCAGACCACCATATGGTCTCGATTCTTTATTATCAATTATCCTGATTACTGATGATTTTTCCAATCAGGTGCACGACCACGCGAGTGTAACGTCGCTAACATTCTGCAAGCATGTTGTTTGCGCAAATTTTAAGTCGGCATCATATCGAGAGGGTCCTCAAAAGAAGAAAAAGTATTGAAAATATTCTTAAAATTTATCCGTCATGCTTTTATAAAGATGTATAGCATCGAATCCAGATGATCAGGCGTTACCGTGTAGAAAGCCATTCAGATAATGAAGAAAAACAGTGTAAATTCAAGCATTAGTTTTCAATCTTTTACTGCCCAGGCAAAATCCGAAATACCTGCTGCGGCCTTAAACTTTTTAGGTTGTCGCACTGCACTTTAGCAGCCACGATCCAAAAATTCCCCGAAAAATAAGGCTCTTATCAATCGCCCTCTCTCACCGGTCAAAAAAGAAACTAGATACTCCTGGTAACGGCAGATCCATAACATCTCACGTCGCCGATTTTACCTTTTCGAAGTCAGGAAAGATACAATGGGTTGAAAATTTATGTCTAATATAATTGTTAGAAATGAAATATTGTTGCCGAAGAATTTGATGGATTGCGCTATAATGTTTACGAAAACCCATTTGTTGGGTATAAGTATATTAGCGGCGTCGAGAAATGAGAGTAGACGAGAATTTTATGAGTTTTTCAAAGATTTTTCCGAGGCAGGAAAGCAGCGATATCGGCCTATGGTTGTCAGGTTCGGTGGGGTTTTAGTTGGGTTTAGGGATGAATACCACCTTTGACTGCTTCCAAGCTGTAGGGAAGTATGTTATTTGAAGGCAGGAGTTGAAAAGATTGGTCAAAAGATCGAGAGCGGGCAGAGAAAAAATCAGGGATTTGAGCATTTCGTTGATGATGGAGTCCAAGGTCTGGAGCGGAACGGGTTTTGGTGGATTTTAACAGATCAATAACTTCTTTGGTAGTGCAAGGAGGAATATAAGAATTAGTGGTCCAGTAGAGACTAGAAATGGTGTTAGATACTGAGTTTTCGTGAGGTGACGTTGCATTATTAGCGGAATTGCGGGCATCTGAAGAAGCAAGAATTGACGATTTTGCGGCCGGGTCAAAGTGGAGTTGGTTGTCTTTTTTAAGGGGAGGGGGGTATTTTTGTTGGGTTTCGAAGTTGTTTCGCGACTTTCCATGTTTAGTTATCTTTAAAATTTAACTGAGCGACTTTGTTTGACCGAATTTTATTTTTCAAAATTTTTACATCTGATTTAATCTCCTTTTGGAGGGACTTGTAATTCAAGCAGAAATATTGGGTGAAACTGCCTCAAAAGACGTCCTACTTTTCCCTTATATTCCTTATGAGAGAAATATTAACGTGCTCTGGCATCGAACCCAGTAAGAGGACTGACTGTCTTATGAAATTTTTTTTCTTGAACCAATTCTTACCATACATCTTCTAGCAATGCACGAACTTCCTATAATTTCGATAAATTCGTCAAAAAAATAATGGAATACTGACCCAATGTATTTTAATCGGGAGACATATTTACCGCCCGGCATCGAACCCGGGTCTTTCTGGTGATACTCCCTATACAATATAATAGAAGATCAACATCTCTAACTATGTGTGAAAATTCAAGCCGAAATATTGGCAGCAACTGCCTCAAAGAACGTCTTACTTTTCCTTTGTATTCCTTATGAGAGAAAAGTTAATGTGCTCTGGAATCGAACCCAGGAGTAGTACAGCCTAATGAATTTTTTTTTCTTAAACCAATTCTTACCATACATCTTCCAGCCAAGCACGAACTTCCTACCATTTCGATAAGTGGATCATAAAAAATAATGAGAAACTACTCCCATTGATTTTAAGGGGAAGATATTTGCATCGTCCTTCCATCGAATCCAGGATATTTTCCATAAAAGTCATTTATATTTTCGATAGATCCTGACCATAAATGTAGGCTCCTATAGTTTTGATTCTCTACCTATCCGGGAAGTATTTTTTAAAATTTCCAGAATATCAAAGCAATGCGTTTTAAGGGAAAAAATCGGGACTTTGGGGCCTTCTGGAATCGAACCCATGACACTGAGGTTGAAAAACATAATTTTTCTGGAGGTTACACGTTATGGCCAATACGCCGTAAAAATTTCAAGTTAATGACGCTTCTGGTTTAGCCTGTGAATTAGTATCCTATCTATATACCTATATAGCTATTTATATGAATGAATCCGGAGGAGCATCTATATATAACGAGTAAAATGTAGCTTGCATACTGCAAGCAGATCGGCAATACTAATTTCATATCGGCATAATATCGGGACGGTCCTCAAAATCAAAAAAAAGGATTGAAATTTTTCTTAAAATTCGCTGACAATTCATCGTCTGGCATCGAACCCGGGTCTTTACTGTGAGCTTCTCTGCAGAAAAAAAGAAGATCACCATCTCTAGCTATGTGTGAAAATTCAAGCAGAAATATGGGCTACAACTGCCTCAAAAGACGTTCTAATTTTCACGAATTTAAATGGCTCTCTGGATTCGAACCAAGGACGATCTTGGAAATCTAAAAAATGTTTCTGAAAGTTATTTATGATCTCTATCTATATGCCGAATTTCAAGTTTCTATATTATTGGCAAAGGTTTCAAAATAATTCCTAAATATCGGATCAACTTCTGATTGCAGAGACACCTGGTGTCGAACCCAGGACACTTTGATAGCTGTGAATGCACTGTTAGATTTGTATGTACTTGATCTTTTTACATGCAAAGTTTGAAGTCGATATCGTGCCAGGAAGTACCTAAAATTTGTTTCCGTTATCTCCGTAAGAAAAGCATTGGGAAGTGCAAATGGTCCTCTTGGATCGAACCAAGGACCATAAGCTAATATGTAAAATTTGATTATGAAATAAATTGATGATATCTATCGACCTGCCGAGTTTCAAGTATCCATGTTATCGGGAAAGGATCCAAAAAAAATCTTAAAAATCGCCGCAATGCATTTTAAACGGCCGATTTTTGCCCCGGCCTAGCATCGAACCAAGGACAATATTCGAAGATGTCTTTCCGATTTTCGTTGGCTATGCACGGCATTTAGCGGTCCCTCGAGTTTCAACTCTCTGCTTTTCCGGGAAGTGCCTCAAAAAAATTTTCGAAAATCCCCGCCATGTAATCTTATGGGGAAAATTGCGACTTTGGGGCCTTCTGGAATCGAACCCATGGCACCGAGGTTCAATGTCGGCTTTTTCCTGGGGGTTTCACGTTATGGCCAATATGTCATAAAAATTTCAGATCAATGACGCTTGTAGTTTAGGCTGTGAATTAGTATCCTATCTATCTATATAGGTATATATATGAATGAATCCGGAGAAGCATCTATATATAATAGATAGAAGATGCACGAGCAAGCTGCGAGGCTGATCATTTGCCTACTGTTACAAGGGAATTATTAATAGGACAGATGCATATGGTAACCACTATTGTAGCTTCAGTTGCAATGTCCGTTATAGGGACTGGATATCTATATATTGCTAAATATTAAATAACTAAATCAGAATTATTCTGCTTTGGAGTGGTCAATAAAATGTGGAACGACTGGAAGTGGGCGGCAGAATTGGACGCTATCGGAATTTAAAAAAAGACAACAGCAATCGTGAATGATTCATTCTCTCATGTTTGGAAATTAATAAAAAAATAAATAAAAATTGCCAACAGCACCCGGGTTTCCCAGGAGGTCGACCATCCAAGTACTCTTCGGACCCAAAGATGTTTAACTTCGGTGTTCGGACGAGAAGCGGTGCTTTCATCTTGGTATTGACGAAGGCGATCAGTGAATAACTATGCAATAAATGAAGCATGGGAATGACATTCAATGAATTTCTTATGAGGAACTCTAAAATATAAGGAAATAATTTGGATGTATTTTAGTAAGTAGTAATAGTAGGTCAATTTATTAGAGTTAAAAATAATAAATTGCTTTTTCAATGCGTGAAAATCGTATAGACTCGTTTCAAAATTAATTTGATATTGATAGTTAGTATTAAGTTAGGTAGTTGTAGTGCATTAATTCATAGCAACTAATAATTATGTAAATTAAAATGCGTAATAGTAATTCATAAATATTCGTAGATGAGCTGCTTTCTATCGCATATTATTATAATATAAACCTATTATATATATAAATAGCTCAAGCGCCCTCAACGGGCGCCTCTAATTTCCATAATGTAAAGTTCGTTTTTGTACCTTTGCTTACTTGTATATGAAAATAGTAAATTAGTAATATTAGTCTACAACGTATTGATAGAATTGATTGATACTAAAACCATTATAGTAATTAAAATCCATGTTATTGTCTCTATATACGGTGTATGTCTCGACTTCTTAGCTCTCATACTTTCGTCTGCAGAATTAATCGAAACTTGTTCGTCCAGTGGTCGTCGTCGTCAAGGGAGATTTCAGATTCGACAGCGGTGTTTCGGCTTTGTTAGAATCCCTCGGTTGGAACTCTCTTATTAGAAGACGTGAATATCGACGGAATCTCTTTGATAAATTTATCTCTACCGATTTCGGGGAGGAGATAACAGATATTGTCATCCCAGTTATATTCCTACGCGACCTTCGAGAGAAAACAAAAAAGCGATACAGGGAAGTAGTTGCCAGGACAGATAGCTACTTTTGGTCATTTTTTCCAATAAGTATTAGAGAAGCTAATAGCTCTCCAGATTAGATAGGTATTTTGGTGTCTTACACCCCCTGCCACACGCCACTGGCGGATTGCAGGGTTTAAATGTAAATGTAAAAGTGATCTATCGAAAACATAAATGACTTTTACGGAAAATATCCTGGGTTCGATGCTAGGACGATGCAATTATCCGCCCTTTAAAATACATTGAGGTAAATTTTCATTATTTTTTTGATACATTTATCGAAATTACAGGAAGTTCGTGCTTGGCTAGAAGATGTATGGTAAGAATTAGTTTAAGATAAAAATTTTCATAAGACCGTAATATTTCCTGGGTTCGATACCAGAACACATTACAATTTCTCACATAAGGAATATAAGGGAAAAGTAGGACGTCGTTTGAGGCAGTTGCAACCAATATTTCTGCTTGAATTTTCGCAGATAGTTAGAGATGGTGGTCTTCTGTTGTGCTGCATAAGAAGTATCACCAGAAACACTCGGGTTCGATGTCAGACGATTAAATTGCAGCCAATTTTCAGAATATTTTGAATCCTTTTTTCTTTTCTTTTGAGGACCGTCCCGATATGATGCCGATATGAAATTAGTGTTGTCGATCTGCTTGCAGTATGCAAGCTACATTTTACTCGTGTGGTATATAGATAGTGGAATTCTACAAACTTTGCAGGTCCTATCAAGTAAGAATGGACTCCACACGCAAAGTTCACGAAAACATTCTTCATTTCCGATACTGTATAAGGTGGCTGTAGATGACTCTGATATTAGTGACACCAATAGCAAGATGATACAAATCAATGGAAAATAACAAAGCAAACATCGGTCAGGAAGAGTAATTAAAAGACCCGAAAAATAAAATGGTAATGATCTTGAAGTTATTCCCATAGAACTTTCATGAACCCATTTCTCAGCAGAAAATTATTTATCGTGGTGTACTCACTTGTTGTATATTACTAATGAGTTCGCACGTCAAAAATGATCGTTTAGTTACCGAAAGCAGAGATAATCCCGTTACGTGATTAGATTGTTCTTTTAAACTACGCGCTCGTTGCTGCCTTTCTATTGGTTTTGATGGAAATCCTTGTTTGTGAGAACGAAAACATTAATCATTTGTTATTCACGAAGCCAAAAGTTAAACCTATTTTACAGAAGGTGACATTAATTGTGGAAATGCAAGGCTGAGTTTCAATCTCCAAAGTTGTCCTCCGGAACCACTAAGGACGAAGTCTTCGAGGACGCGCTATGGATCCCAGTGCAAAAAGTACACCAACTCCGTAAGAAAGACGGCGAGAAAGTCTCCATTTTTTCATTTGCGGCTCCCTCAACGCCCGAATGGCCATTGCGAAGAATCCCCATATACCTCCGCGCGTCGGCGCACCACAGATCTGCCACCGGTGTAGCCGCTTCGGCCATTCATCCGCACACTGCCGTGCCGCGCTGATTCCGTTGCGCCGCACCAGATTGCGGACTGCTCTCTAAGAAATACAGGACACGCCCACCTGCTGCAACTGTGGTGGGCAGCGTAGGGCCGTATCGCGTTCCTGCATTCATTGGACGCAGGCGTCGTGCCGCACCCTCACCCGCACCCGCAACCGATAGCGATTCCGCGACCGCAGCCGCCGAAGGAGACGGGGAGGAGCAGCCCTCTCATTCGTCGAAGATGCCGCGAGCCGCGCCGCAGCGCATATTGGGAGGACTTCCCCGACCTCCCACGCCCGCAGCCGCTCAACCAAGAGACGGCCGCAGCCCCAAAAATCCCGCCGAGGCAAAGAAGACGCTCAACTGCGCCTTTGGAAGCCGCACCCGCCACCACGTCGGAGCAGAATCTCATCCTCACCATAGACAGATTGATATTCCAAGAAGCCGTCACCGCTCCGTTGGCAGAATTTCCTGCTCCCGCGCCTCCGATGTAGCATTCCCGGCTACATAATCTACCGCACTGACTGGCAAACTGCACCCGGCGAAACGGATAGGAGGAGCAGCCATTGCCATTGCCGACTGCATCCAGCACACCCTGCCCTTGCCGCACCCGGAACCATGGCCTCGAAGCCACCGTTCATCTTCCTCCACAGCACCACTTCGTCGACGGCGCCTTCGGCGACACCTTCACCTTCATGAGTCAAATTATGTTTTGCTGACGAACTAAAAAGATGGCCCAATTCATCAGCTATTCACCACGAAAATTTCATTGAGCTATCTTTACGGTAACGAATTTTAAAATTAGATTAAAAACCTTCCATTACTTCCCGGAATGCCCTTAATTATCCCCACCATCTCGATATTACGAAATTCGTGGAGAAAAACTCGTACGCGGATCGCCTTCGCAATGCAAGGAAGAGATTTCGGAGAAGACCGTACAGGAAATCTCGATATGTGAAATGTTTTCGCCGCCATATTGGATCACTTGGTGACGTCATAGCAACTATAACAATCGGTGTTACGGCAACCAACAATAATCATTGCCATGGCAACCGTAATAATGGCGGTCCCTCTGCCAATCGTTACCATAGGAACCGTTGTTATGGTACCTATTGTTACTGGTTTCCATGGCAATAGCATATATAGCTAGCAATATAGATAGCAAAAGTTGCTGTGATATCGAATTCAAAGTTAAAAACGCCACAGAAAAGTTTTTAAATGCGTAAAAAACTTAATTTAATTGCAAAAATTGGTTAAATCATTTTTCTAATCATTAAAAATCAATAAAGTTCTTCTTGATAGGAAAATTATCGTATAAGTTAGTGACGAAATTTTGTTAAGCGTTCAATATCCAATTACGTTGATTAAAATTTGCGTCGCGATGAAAGAAAAATGACAATCTACTATCATTCTTCAAAGATGTGCTCGAATAAATTAGAATTCGGGCACTGCTTATTGATTATTATACAAGAAAATGAGAAACTCATACAGAGTGGAGCTATTTTCATTCGCTCAGCAAAACAATTGTAAGAATTTATACGGATTAATACGGAAACGCGTGGGCATTAAATTAATATCAATAACATGAAAGGGAGCCTTTGGACACGTAGAGTAGGGGAAGGAGTCTCCGTGATTGTGGGAGAAATGAAGATGGATGTTTCGGAAGAATCCAAACTTCCGATTTCATCGAATCGTATCTTCAAATGAGGGCCTCAATGGAATTATTTATTTATTGTTGAATATGATACAAGTAGAATGACTTATTTAACTATTTCTCACAGCGATAAATACTCCGCCTCCTATTCGGCTGTCTCGGTCCTTACGATACACTGTGAAATTCGGAGGAAAAATCTCACTGGTCGCCATTTATTCGCAAAGCCAATTTTCGTTTCCTAAAATTATGCCGTCGCATATCTTCCTATTGAAGTCAAAGATTCCGCTCGCTTATTACGAATGCTTCATCAGTGCACTACGACTAGCTTTATCTCTTCGTGACTTTCGCTCTTGGGATGACGGTGAGAATCCGAAATTTGAACATTGAAACTACGGATCCCAACAATGGGCTTTACTTTGTAATACAAGCTAGGGATATTGTTGTTGACTTCGCCTAGTAACGAGGGGGATTCCTTCTTATCTTCAAGAGAGTGCCGGAGGGATACCAATTAGGAAAACGTTTTGATAGTTCGAATAATTGAACGCATTAATTACAACAATTTGAGTTACGATCAGGTGTTGACTCATCCGTTCGAAAACAGAGAATCTTCGACTTACTTTGTTAAAAATCTCACTAAGAATGTTGCCATTATGTTTGCTCAGGAAATATTTTGTAGTAAACAGCTAATAAATAAGGAAATTTTTAAATAGTTATCGATAAAAAATGTTACATGTGACTTTTATCAAACTTGAAACTACCTCGCTCTAACGTTTCGTAATTTCCCGCAAAGACTCTTTGAATTTTAATTTTTCCTCACAAATTTATCTGTAACCACAAGAATCGAAAACTAAAACTACCTGGGATGCCGTAATCTGTCAAAGATCTAAAACTAAAATAATCGCATTTACCTCATAGGTCATATGCTCCGCAGCCCGAGCAGTATGGTGTTCGCCAAAACGATCAAGTGGTGCTCAACATGATTATAATTGCAATGATAGGCCAGGTAGATAGGAGCACTCGAGGGCTTTTAATACCAATATGTGGAGAGGCTCCGGATAGGCATTTGGACAGCGCGTTCGACTTGGATGAAAGCGGTCCCGGGCTCGATTCCCGGTGGGACACTACGTGCATTTTGACCTCCGCTGTCGAATCACTTATAAAATACTGCTCCACATAAAAGCGAGTTATACTGAACGGTGAGTTATCCATGTGATCTGCGTGATTGTGATTTCCTTCAATTTCTGATGCTATGAATGTAAATGTGAGAATGTGATGTCGCGGTAGCTTAACCGAATAAAGCAAGTGGAAGATCAGGGTTCGAGTCCTGGCTGCGGCAGACTTCTTCATTTCTTCTCATGTTCTAGCGCGTAAATTACGAAGTGCTTGTCATTAATATTTCGGGTATTACACAAATGATATGATTGAGTCATCTGACAGCTAGTCGTTAATGCATTTCGATTTAATATTAAGCCAAAAGCGATGTTATGAGATGGCGATGCTACACCAAGTTAAGCTGAACAGCTGAGAATACTAATAACTATGGGTTGGGAAACCCCGCGGCTGCCAACAATGGCTCATACTTTGTAATAGTCGCGAGGGATATTGTTGTCGACTTCCCCTATTAACGAATGGGAAGTGGTATTTCTTCTCACCGCCATAAGAGTGCCAAAGCAATGCAAATAAGAAAAAGTTTTTGTAGTTTAACTCATGAGTATCACCAAATATAAGTTACAATGAGGTAATGACTCGTTCGTTAAAATTGAATATCCCCGACTTACTATATTAAGAATTTAATTTTAAGTACGTTTCCATTCAGATAGCTCAACAAAATGTTTACACTAAGCAACTAATAAATTAGGAAAGTTTTAAAAGTAGACAATAGAATTTTTTTAACTGGCCTCGAAATTTTGATCGCATTCATGACGTCACAGTTTACAAATTTGGAGCTTAATTTAGACTGAATCGAAGCAGATGTCACAACATATGTTTCGGCGTCGCTTGAAGCAGCCACTCAGCTGTTTTGACCTGAATGTCGAGTTCTTTTAAAAAAGTACGAAAAGCATTAAAACTAAAAGGAATGCAAAACGGACACCCTCTAAGTGGGGTTATTCTGGTAGCCCAAGAGGATCCCTTCCGATTATCACCACTCTTTGGGACACCCTTTTTAGCTCATTTACAGCTTCACCATAAAATATTCATTGAATTTGTATCCGAGCAATGACTGGGACGTCGACAAGACACGATTGACGATGAAACCAAAAGACAAGATGGACGAAATACTGGAGAGATGATCGTTTACCGAAAGAAAGATATTTTAACTTAATATCCCTCACCATACGACCTGCATCAATGCACCATAGTGTGGTTTAATTAGTTTCGTATAATAATTATAACTATCTCATCTATAATGGATAATTAAAAGTCAGAGATTGGTATTTTAAGAACATATTCTTAAGGTGAGAAGACTAAAAACAGTTCTCCGTAAATCGAAACTTTGATGAGTTATCAATCCGTTGTTACTTAGCATTGAAGAATTAATTATAAAATACACTATGAATTATTTAGTGATCTTAGTTTTTCTAGAAACAATACAGAAATAAAAGAATAATAGCAAATTTATTTATTTTTGTGTTTTTCACACTAAAGGAATGACAGACATGTCAACGGGTCTAGAAGACGATACGCAACCGTAGGACCAAACGAGGAGATCCAGATTTATTAATTCAATCCTTCATCACTAGGCATACTGTAAGAATTGAATCTGCAATAAGATATAGCTATTGGAATTGGGCGGTATTTTAACGTTTACATTGAAATAAACGATGCGATGCAACGAACAGATTTCTTAAAGATGGTGTCCAAGTTAGACAAAAAGAGGTTTTCTGTAAATCTCAACTCCAATAATTGATTTTTCAGTCGCTATGCTAATTTCAAAAAGAGTTCGACTTTCAAGGTAATTTGTACTCTATGTTTAAGTATTTATTATCTTCACATTCTACCGATGACAGACATATTAAAAGAATGATTACGAACGACGAACTTATTTGCAATCTAAATGCCCACTTCTAATAGACGAGGACAAAATCCCCCTCCCCTACCTCTCCTTCCCCTCCCTCCTTCCCCCTCCACCCACCAAAGCCATCGCCAAGCTGTTCTTACGGGGATAAATCCAGGGATTCGACAATCCCATACCTCTGCACAGGTCGACAACTGCCTCAAAATCGGAAAAAAGGTCTGTTTTAATTGTCAAAATCATCGATATTCCGACGTTGTAATGAGATTCGAATACACAAATAAGAAACTCTGTTTGATTATCTTTCTATCGGTGCTTGTCTCGATTTCCTAAGGCCATTAATTCTAATTTTAAAGTGCGATATAACTAGATGCTGCAAACACCAAAATGTACAGAACCTGTACATTTTGCGAGAACGTAATAAACACTTAAACGCTGTCTCTTTTGAGTGTCATTCCTAAGAAGGGAGCTTCTGATAGCCTCTGCTGCAGGTTCCAGTGTAGAATTACGACAGAAGGCTTTTCGATGCTCTCTTATGGAGAAGCTACGAATCTCTCTGAAGCGTGGCTCTTCCCCGTATTGAAATGCATGACCTGAGAAGGAGGCTATTCTTGCAAGAGATTCGCCGGTTGAGTGGTTATATATCGGATTACAATTTCCGAGTGCGTTGTCTGATGATTCGAAAGGGCGGAGGAGGTAACCATGACGACGGAGGGAACAACATCGATAGGAGAAACAAAGGAGGAGCGACGGGTGAAGCGAATGAGAAACACTTGAACTCTGAGTTACGTCATTGAAAGGAAGTTTGTTGGAAAACAAAAGAACAACGATAGTGGAGATTTAAAAGCCCGAGTAATTGGGTGGGAGGAGAAGTGTTGAAGGGAAGGCGGTGGCCCTTTAAAGTAAACAAAAGAGTAACGATATTTTAAACTCGATCGAAACAGATGAAGTATGAATATGTTTGCGTTTTCTCTGACGACGTGCATTTAAAGAGAGCGTGGAAAACAGAAGAATAACGATGAAATGATCGAAATGGAAAACAAATAAATCGAGAAAAGTTCTTACTGTCGTAGATATGACATTGAAGAAGGTACTTATAGACGAAATATATAAAATTAGTCGTATTAGTTTATAATAAAATAAAAAATGCGGATGTAAATAAATTAAATATTAGTCACTTATTTAAAAAAATGTTTATGATATAATTATAATGTAAATATATATTTACACATAGATAAATAATAAATAAATATACGATGTTAAATCACAATATGCTATAAATAAATTTTTATTTATTATAATGAGCGAATAAATTTTCACAGAGTGAATTAATCATAATATAATTTTTAAATAGAGTTCTTATTGAGTTATTTAAGTGAAGGAAATATAGGATTAATAGTGAAAATGTGAGGAATAAAATACACAAGAAAAAACAGAGGAGCTTTATTAATAAGTCTATGTGCCGGATGAAGGGAAACCGATAATTGCCGTATTCATGGAATAAATAAATATTTGCTTCGATCGATTTTCAACATTTACGCGCTTAAATTGCAAAATTAAATTTAATGAGGATACAAAAATATCGGAGATGTAATACTGCATTGTGAGGAATTTCAGAATATTTTTTGTTGTGCCCCAAATAACTGAATAAGATTATTACAAGATGAGTATCGTTGAGGTAATTGTACTGAATTAAGAGAACGCGAAACTGGAATTGAAAGCAAAGAGATGAAAATTTCAAAAGAATGACTTCAGTGAGATCAATTGGAATGCTGTGAGAAAGAGTGGAATTCGAAGAAATAAATAAATTGGAAAGATCGGTTGAAATAACTTTAAAATGGTTTACATCAATGTGATTGAGTGAACATACGCAAAGAAGGGAGATTAAGGTTTCCGTCTTACGGTAAATGCCAAGGTTTTCAAAATAAGGAACACAAAAGAAATTAATTGCACGTTGGTCCTGAAATACAGGCAATTCAAGATGCACTCGTGTGAAAGTCGGTTGCGCAAGTCACATTTAAGAGTTTTTCTCGGAATTAATTCGCAGTAATTATCTTTGGGAGGGTAATGCTCTTAAATCATAACATTTCGTTCAAGCCCAACAGTAGCAATTAACGAAGAGAATACTTACAGATTATTCTAGAGGAATTTCTTTGGCCTTGGACAGCTTCAGCGAATAAAACAAACCTCACAAAGAGAACAAAAAAATTGCATGATAACAATGAAACAGCGAGATGCGTGATCGTAAGCAAAGAACATCATCATCCCCTCGAACATTAGCTACCAAGCGCTAGGTGAGGGATCAACTAGAAGGCAGTTTTCTCTTGCACCGAGCCACAATCAAATGAGTGGCAGTAAGGAAAGCACTCTATGAGAGTCTCTTAGTATTAAATAGGATGAAACCTTTATGGAGCATTAAAATTATCTATTTATTTCTTTCATGTTATCTCAGCCAGCAGAAATACTGAGACAAAAGTAAATAATACATACATTTTCCTCTATTCAGTACCATAAGACCAATGAAAAATATTTTATTTGCCAAGTTAACAAGAACTATTTTGGGGCTCAATCTGTGAATTCTCATATTTCTCTGTTGTAAAATACTAAGAATTAACGAATACACAGTGGTATATGTCAGTTGCTCAGCATGACAGCTATCTAGAAAACACCTTGTGGATAATTGAGCTCATATACCTGCATGATAAAGAACTATTTAAAATGGTAAAATAAATTTGGTTTCATTATTACCATTATGAAATTATATCTAAAATCTGGGCACTTTATTTCAAAATCAGGGTGCATAAGTGCAATCATGAAATGCATTTCCCAGAATACTTCCAAATTATGGTGCATTATACTTCAGAATGTTCTTTTATTCTTGGAAACATGGGATGTCATATGCCCTGTACAGTATGTTGATGGAATGAAAAAGATTGTGATAGCTCATTAAAACTCATTGTAAAGTATTAATTATGAGTGAAATGTTGCTTGTATACTTGTCTCAATCCTCTTCCTTTTCATCTTTCTTATGGTGCATATTTTCTTGAAATTTAATCTATTTCAGTTTTATCACAATTGTTTAACTAAAGATAAAATTTTGGTTCTTAAATATGAATTTGAAAACCAAATTCTTCACTAAGTGAATCACTTCCTGCCAAAATAATTCTTACTGTGAATGACAGAGATGGGAATCTCAAAAATTATTTGACTTTTTACTATCATTTACTGTCAGCAAGATGATCGAAGGATGTGGATATTGTAAAATGTCAACAGGGAATCATAAATTATCTAAAATAAAAACCATGATGGGATCATTTTTTCCCTTATTAAGCAAATGTGTGATTGGCATTCAGAAATAATATCATATTTGATTTTTTTTCCTTGATTCAATCTCTTCTGTCGTTACTATTCCTACCTCTGAAAATAAACACAAGGAACAGATGATGCCGATGTCTTTCTTGTATAAGTTTGGCCAAATTGGGGTAAATAATTTCATGCTCATTCCACCACTGTAGAGGATCTTTTTTCCTAGGGAGGATATCATCATCTACATATCTCAGGACCTCTAAGCCAAAGCCTACGTTGTTTCCCAAGATATTTTTTGGTTACAGCTACTCGTCTTTAACCAAGTTCGTCGTTAACAAAAGCCGTCATTAACCAAGGTATCACTGTATTAGCTTATATTATTTTTCCTCGGTATTTAGTTATTTTCCTCGATAGATGTTAATGCATATAAAAAATGGATAGTATTATCTTCAATAAATAAGTGCGTGTAGCAACATGCTTTGTTAATGGCTACATAATGGCTTATGTCTTATAAGTAAGACTATGAAAAGGGAATTTTTAAGATATTTATTTAAAATTGCATTATTATTATTAGTTTAAAATTATTACATATTAAACCATTTGCTTGAAGTGTGCATTTTACTATGTCTCCGGAAATAACACTCTTTTCATTATGGATTAAGTATTATCTGATCATAGTGCTGGATCAACCTCTTTGCCCAATTCTTTCACATTCTTCATCTGAATTCTTCCATTGAAAGCAAAGATTGGAATGGTGAACAGATTTGAAACTGTGCTCTCCAGAAAATTTCAATAACAGCATCAGGGAAGAATTTAAGACAATGATTCTTAAAAAAGCACCTTAGATATTTATATTAATTTTATAACAAACTTTCTAGATAGGTGAATCAAGCTCTTCCCTTTCTTCCCAGTAAGATGCTACAAAAATGTTTCATAACCAACAAGAAAATTCAAGAAATAATAATACAAAGTAAGATAAAAAGATTTACATTATGAAATAAAAGAAGAGATATGTGTTTTATGATGAAAGGTTATTTGGTTCTTAAATAAAAGTCCAAAGGCACGATTTGGATATTAAATATTGTATTGGATAAAGAACTTACATACTGCGATACAAGCATTCGAACATGTGACAACAACAGCCGGAAGTTGAGAGTAAGACAAAAAAGAAACGGTTACTCACATACCACCAACATAATAAGCTTACACTTACACATTACCAACAGTAGAGAAATGTAAGTTGTTCTTCTAACACCTAATAGTTTGAGAAGTTTTGCTCAATATTTATCCTATATTGGCCAAAAACCTGAAATTTCACCTTTTTTTGAGTTAACTGCTAGTTAGGAAGCTAAGGATCAACATAAATGCAATCATTTCAGGGGGAATACTCGCTTTTAAAGCCTTAATTGAAATTTAGATTTAAAGTGTTTTAATCATTTTTTACAATATAAAAATTACAAATCCTTCTCAGAATTTCATTGATTAAAACACCTCAGGATGATTTAAACAACTTTTTCTAGTAGAACTCATACTTTTCTTTGGAACAGCTCAAATACAGTAATCTAAAACACTTGATAGGTTATTGGTATAACAACTCTTTCCCAAACAGAAATATCAAACGTGGCCCACTTTGATCTAACATCCCATTGCGCCTTATATTTAACATTTAAAAGGGAACATTAAAAAGTTTAAATAGTTTGGCATCCTATGTAAGCTTACACTCTGGCGTAAGATCTGTATCTACTTAATCCACAATGTATTGTAAATATTTGATACATTGAAACCAGGTTATTTTGCTTTTTAAATTCAGATTTTAACGATTTATTTAAGGAATGACATGTGTATATATTTGGGAGAATAGCATACCTTTCTAAAAACATGGTTTTAGGCAGGGCCGGCCTTATAGGCTGGCAAATAAAGCGGTCGCCTAGGGCGTCCAAATTATTTCATTACAAGATTAATATTATTAGTTGACTCTCAAATAACTCACAAAAATATAAGATAGAAAGAATCATCATAAAATAAAATAATAAAAATAATGATAATATAAGAATATTAAATAAGTCTATTTATGGCTGGAAACTGTTTCATTAAAGCTTCTCAAAACTGAAACTGATTAAGACATATTTGCGATGGCGCAAGATAGATTTGTTAATCTATCTGTGATTTCCACCGAAAACAGCATTACCCTTAACTTATCCGAACTTATTAACGATTTTGCTACCAAAAAGGCTAGAAAAGTTAAATTTTAACACTTTATATTTTATGAGTAAAATGTTGCTTGCATTCTGCAAGCATGTTGATAACACAAATTTCAAGTCGACATCATATCCAGAGGATCATCAAAAGTAGAAAAAGTATTGAAAATATTTATTAAATTCGCTGCAATTTCTCCGTCCGGCATCAAACCCAGGTCTTCCTGGTGATAATTAGTATGCAGAAACACAAAGAATTACCGTCTCTAACTACTTCCTATACAATATAATAGAAGATCAACATCTCTAACTATTTGTGAAAACTCAAGCCGAAATATTGGCTGCAACTGCCTCAAACGACGTCCTACTTTCTCCATATTTATTGAAAACCTATGCCGGTAATATATAAATAACTCCAAAACAATGAGTGTTACAGGAAAATGTTTTATACAAAAGTTATAGTAAAGTACATTATCTATTATTTTTGTTATGAATTGTATATTGTATTGCATTCTGACAGAGATATGTATGAAAAAGTGACAGACATGTTCGGGAAAAAAGTGAAAATGAACTCTATGGGCCCCAAAACATCTATTTCCGTCAAAATCTGGAGGTTGAATTGTTTTGCGAATACAATACTTTCTCTATACTACGTAAAGGGAGAAGGTAAAAATTCCTGAACGTACTCATGTAGTGTGAAATTCATACTTGTGTGCACAAATTGGCACTCTAATGCAATTTTTTGTCCTTAGGCATTCTTGGTTTGACTCCTGGAATACATTCATAATGAATGCACACAAGAGTGGATCGAAAAAACTTCACTTTTTCAAAATCCGTCAACGGCTAGTGCTATTGCAAGTTTGCTATTGGTGGTTCTTATAACATATAGAAAATTTCAACTCGATAAAACCTATAAGATATTAAACGTAATAAATAGGTGCAAAGCAACAAAGGAATGGACTAGAACGGAAAGAGGTACAGAAAAACTTGATTCTAAATTAATTTGCCTCCTATTCTGGCCACATTGGAGGCATCTCTGCCCCATGCAGAAGCATATATGAGGCATATTGAGGCTTAAGTGACAGCTTTAGTCGCAAATGACTTATCTTTATCCAAAAAATATTCGTTTGAACTGAACTAGAATTATTTTTGGCAATTTATAAGGTTTGATGCTGAAATTTCGAAAATTCAAGGTAAAAATTTTCACATCTGATAGTATTTGATTTGAAAAGAAAATTATATCAGTAATGTGGGTGTTCCACTTTTGCTGGGTGATACATTTCTATCAGAAGAAAAGGCAGAATGACCCACCCTACTGTCTAACCAACATTGGTAACATTTCTCTATATTTAGCTTATTTTGAAGAATTTTGAAAAATGAGAATCCATTTTCCTCGATTCGGATGAACTAAATATTTGATCTGAAGCAGCAGCAAAGCAATATAGGTACATTTTTGCTATTAAATCACTTTGGAAACATTGAGAAACCATCAGGAAAAAATGCAAGATTATATTAATTTATATGAAGAAGGTGAGAATATTTAACAATTGCAATAACTGGTACATAATATTCTTTTATTATAAGTGAAATTGATTGAATTTTATGCAATCAGATTCTTAGGAAACAGGATTTTTTCTCAACTTTAAATTTATACTACATTGCAAACATCCTCATCGGACTGTTCTCGCCAAACCATAAATTATGTCATTAAGGTACTTATTATCAATCAGGAAAAATTAGATTAGGGACAAACATAGCCAGTTTAAGGATTTTATTCTTTTCTCAAATGATACAATTCATGTTGAGTCTTCCCTTGTTTAGTCTTGAATCTCTTATCACAAGTATCACATAAAAATTATCTCTCTGACGAGTGAATAAGCAAATGTCTCTTGAGATTACCATTTTGATTAAAACATTTAGAGCACACTTTGCATTTAAACGGCATCTCCTTGGTATGAATTCTTACGTGTTTCCTAAGATCAGCATTACCCTTAAAACATTTCCCACAAAAGATACATTTGTATTTATCACTATGCAGATTGGAATGTGCACGTAACCCTTTTCTGGTACTAAAATTCTTTGCACAATCACCACAACTGTACTGATTTCTCTTGCTTCCATTCTTACTATTTCCAAAAGTCTTTTTGTCCCTAATGTGTCTCAGCTCATGTAAATACCATAAAGTATCCTGCTTAAATGTTTTTTTACATACATTACAACTAAAAGGTCTTTCATCGTTATGAACCCTTACATGGTAGCCCATATGCCGTTTTGATGTGAAACTTTTTTCACAAATATCACAAATGAACCCACTCTTCCTCTTAGAAATAGGTGCTTTAAAATGAAACAGTTCTGATTCTGTATCATTCGGAATACTTTCCGAGAGCTCAACAGATGTTGTTTCCTCTTCTGGTACAACTGCATCTCTTGAGTCTTCCTCAGTCACACCTCTTTTGGCGTCTCTGATTACAAAAGAGTAATCTTCTGTAGTGCAAAGGCTCTCTCCCTCAAAGGAATTTACAACAGTTTCTCCGGAAGGCTCCAAACTTAAAAGATTCTTTGAATCTGATGACACGGTGGGCTGAAATGAAGAACATTAGTAATTAGTATCAATATGAAACATGTCAAAGTAATTTTGATTAAGAATTAAACAAGTCCTTAGGCATTCAACAGAAGGAAACTGAAGAAGAGAATTGAAAATATTGAGAAAGCAAGAAAATGTGGACTTCTTTGTCCACTTAAGAACAAACAGAAAAGAAATACAAATACAAGACAGCTCATTATAAATTAAATTAAACCACGGATACATTTTTTTATAAAAAATAATAGACATTTTATAGAACACATGGAGTGAATCGCATATTCTTAAATTTCTAATGCAAAAAGATAATGAAAACATTTGTTTAAAAAAAATGAATGAAAATATTTAATATTATTAGGAATGCTATTCCATAGCTTTGCCAAAGCAATGCAAAAAGATTTTTGGTATGCAGTGGTTCTGTGTTTTGGGATGAGTAAGAAGTGGAGAGCCATTCTGGTTGTTAAATTAATCATTTTATCCCTAAAAATCGATACTAGCATTCCAGTATTTTATATCTATAAAGACCTTAAAAATATGATCCAAGCATATATTTTCTTCTAGTTTTTACCTTTATCGATGCAAGATTGGCAAAGAAATGAGTAATATGATCATCCTATTTTACTTTCTCCATATAATTAAAATAGATAATGTATTGTTTTCATCGAATTAAAAAATCTGTGAGATTTCAATGGAAATACATGTTTTGGGGTCCCTAGAACACGTTTTGACCATTTTCGGAATGGTGTATGTGTGTCTGTGTTTGTTGGCGCTCTAACGTGAAAACTATTAGTTGTATCAAAACCAAACTTCATATATAGCACTTTGGTTGGTGCTGTCAGAGTTTAAATGTTTTTGGAGTAAATCGGTAAACCGGAAGTCTAGCTTTATTCTCCAAAGGTAATTGCTTTTTTGCAAAATATCTCCATAAATATGATGTTAATATTAATGTTTTGGAAGAAATATTAGGCAACTTATATTTGTTGTTGTCCTTAATTGATATCTAACTAAATGAAAACTAACTAAACTTATTTATCATTGTATTAGTTAGTTTGTATGGTCTTAAATGGTTGATCTTTGAATTTAACTTGCATTACTTGTGGAAGATATTCCAGTTGCCCAAATTCAAACACAAGGATACTTATGGCAATAAAATATTGATATCCATTATATGAAGATACTTCTCCGGATTCATTCATATATATAGGAAACAAATTCACAGGCTAAACCTCAAGCGTGATTAACTTGAAATTTTTATGACATAATGGCAATAATGTGTCACTGCCAGAAAAATTGAGATTTTGAACCTTAGTGTCATGGGTTTGATTCCAGAGGGCCCCAAAGTCCCGATTTTTCCCATTTAAAAGCATTGCTTTGATTTCCGGGAATTTTTAAAAAATACTTCTTGGATAAGTAGAAAATCAAAACTCCTTTGAATATTGTCAATTTCTATCATAATCATTAATAACTTTTACAGAAAACATCCTGGGTTCGATGCTAGGACGATGAAAAAATCCGACCTTTAAAATTCATTGAGGTAGTTTTTCATTTTTTTTTTGATCCACTAATCAAAATGATAGGAAGTTGGGGCTTGGCAAGAAGATGTATACTAAGATTCGGTTTAAGAAAAAATTTAGATAAGACCATGCTGTTCCTGGGTTCGATGTCAGAGCACATAACAATTTCTCACATAAGGAATATATGTGAAAAGTAGGACGTCGTTTGAGGCAGTTGCAGCAAATATTTCTACTTGAATTTTCACTCATAGTTCGAGATGCTGTGTTGCATAGTTAGACCGCTGTTGTGCTGCATAGTAAGTATCACCAGGAAGACCCTGGATTGATAACAGATGGATAGAACACAGCGAATTGTGAAGTATATTTTCTATTCATTTTTTTCTTTTGAGGACCCTCTCGATATGATGCAGACTTGAAATTAATGTTAATGATATTTTAGTATGCAAGAAAAATTTTACTAGTTTATTATTATTAATATCTAATTTAAAAACTATTTAATATCAAAAAAGTAAAAAAAATCATCAAAAAAAGAAAGACTTATTGGAACTAACATTCTGACTCAAATCATAAATATCTTAGAAAAGTAACCAGGTTTTTTTTTATCTCTTGCAGAAGTGAGTTTTACAACATTGTTTCTCAAAAAAATAAGGAGATTTGTGTAGATGCTTTGGTGAGAAAAGGAATATAGAAATCGCTTCTTCCTTTAGTATTATGTCTGTGTACATCACTGTTTATCCCTCTAAGAATTTATGTAAATATACAGGCATTTTTATTTTGTGTATTAAATTCAGAACTTGATATGTTAGACCTTGTTCCACTTTAACCAACCTTTTTGGATCTCTGTATCAATTTTTGTATGTCACATTTTAATCTCCAAAACTTATCCAAGGATTGAGCAACCAAATTGCAGCATGCCCAGAATGCATTGGTTCGTTTTATCTTTAAAGAAATTCGGCCATATCTCGGGTGTGTTTGAGAAATTGTCTTGGTTCAAGCTCGCTTCTTGACGAAAATTACACATCTTAACAACAACTTACCATGTCATATGATTATAAACTCAAATATAGCTCTTTTCAGAATTTGTCAGCCTAGGGTCGGTACATAATTGCAACTCTAGAGGAAGGAACAATCTACTCATTCCAAATCACAGAACAGTAATGCTTCATAAATCCTTTGCAGTGACCTCTGTTAATTTATGGAATGCCCTTCCGCACAGTATCAAATCTTCCTGTTCTATCCATACATTAAAGAGGAAATGCTATTCTTATCTTCTAGAGAATTAATAATGCTATTTATCTCCTTCATAGCATTTTACACCTTAAAATAATGCAAGTTCGTTTTTTTTTTCATGCAGCAGGGAGCAACACTTCAAACTTGTTAACTTTACTTTGGAATATTTTGTTCCTTTTTTGTACTTTAGTACATGAATCCAGAGAAGCGTCTACATATATTAGATATCTAGTATGACTTTTTCTTTTTCCTATGTTGTAATTTTAGTT
Source organism: Sympetrum striolatum (assembly GCA_947579665.1). Lineage (NCBI taxonomy): Eukaryota > Metazoa > Arthropoda > Insecta > Odonata > Libellulidae > Sympetrum > Sympetrum striolatum. The sequence continues at coordinate 105,923 of CANPUZ010000125.1, read as the reverse complement.
CAGTTCAGTCCTTTTTTGCCTGCGTCAAGTACTATCACTGTATGATAAAATTTAGGATAGGTTCATGTCGCCTACTTTCTATGTTATTTTTGTACTAGTGTATGCAGCTATGTAATGGCTTCCCATAATATGGTGCAATATTGTGAATTTAAGAAGTTAGTTTCTAATCAGTCTACATTTTCAGTTGCGTTGTTGTGGTTGCTTGTGGATTAATCAGTACACAAACCTACTGCTTAAGGTGTTTCTAAACAGTTCTTCTCTATCTTCATGATGTCTAGTATCTAATTTTGACATATATTAATTTTTCCTCTCTTTCTTGCAAATATAATTTAAGTGTTCCTGAAATTTTAATAATTCAACTATCACTCCAAAATATTTAATTGAGTCGACTAATCTAATGTCACTATTATTTATTTGGACTTTATCTTTAAAATGCTGATATTGGTTCTCATTTGCAAGGAGTTTGACTGGGTGATGTTTACTTTCAGTTCATTCACTTCAAACCATTCCTTAATTATATCTAGGTCCTCATGGACCCTAGTTATTATATCACTAACACTTGTCCAAGTATATTAAAGTATCATCTGCAAATACATGGTAATGACAATTTTTTAAATGTATACGTAGATCATTTATCTATTATATATTGATATATAATACGAGTAAAAGTTCCTTGCATACTGCAAGCATAAGAAATGTATTTACAATCTTCATTCACATGCCAATTTTTGAGTTTCAATGTAATCGGGAAGGGTTTAAAAAAAATCTTAAAAATTGTTGCAATTTCTAATTTTGCGACACCTGGTGTCAAACCCAGGACATATTGGCAGCTTTGAATGCACAATATGACTATTTACAACTTGATCTTATTTCATGCGAAGTTTGAAGTCAATATTATGCCGGGAAGTCCCTAAAATTTCTTTCCGTTATCTCCATAAGAAATGCATTGAGGAATGTAAATGGCTCTTTGGATCGAACCTAGGACCATGCTAAAGTTCGATTTTAAAATATATTTATGATCACTATCCACATGTCAAATTTCCAAGTCATCGATATTTCTGCTTTAATTTTCACATATAGTTAGGGACTCTTCTTTTGTGCTGCATAGTAATTATCACTAGAAAGACCCTGGTTCGATGCCGGACGGATAAATTACTGCAAATTTTAAGAATTTTTTCAATACTTTTTTTTTTCTTTTGAGGACCCTCTCGATATGATGCCGACTTGAAAAGAACAAACAGAAAAGAAATACAAATACAAGACAGCTCATTATAAATTAAATTAAACCACGGATACATTTTTTTATAAAAAATAATAGACATTTTATATAACACATGGAGTGAATCGCATATTATAAAATTTCTAATGCAAAAAGATAATGAAAACATTTGTTTAAAAAAAAATTAATTAGAATGTTTAATATTATTAGGAATGCTATTCCATAGCTTTGCTACAGCAATACAAAAAGATTTTTGGTATTCTGGTTGTTACGTTAAACTTTTTATCCAAAAAAATCGATACAAGGATTCCGGTTTTTTATATCTATAAAGAGGATACAAATATGATCGAAGCATATATTTTCTTCTAGTTTTTACCTATAGCCATGAAAGATTGGCTAAGTAACGAGTAATATGATCATCCTTTCTCAACTTAAAAATGAACCTTACACACATATTTAGTAGCTGTTGAAGCTGTCAAAGAATAACAGGAGCCCATATACAATTTAACATAAACAACCATATAAGCTGATACTGAGAACTGATTACTATTTTTTTTCAAAAGCTCAAAAGATATTCCTTCCATTCTTTTTCATTGAATTCTTCATTTTGTATTGGTAATATTTCATTCCATAACATCAACATTAATATCTACTATATAGTTTTAAGTCTTCCCGGTACATTATTTTCCTCACAGAAACCCTTAGCTATATGACACAGAGAAATTGACATATTTCACAAACAAAGTTGATAAATAATAATAGAAGATATGTGGTAATTACTAAACCATTATTTTCATTACCTGAATTGCACCAACTTCATCATTAATCAGCTCACCCTCCTCTTGCTTTACCTCTACGTCCATCCCTTGTAATATCTAATTTCAATCAAAGTAAATTGAAGTTGATTAAATGATTTATCAAAAGAAATTAATACGAAGAAAAGGTTTTCGTCCTATCTACACCAACAAAGGTAAATCTCAAGCAACATCCAATGAATCTTTTATATGATATTATTTTCCAGTTAAAGTTAAAAGAATAATCAACAAATGCAATGCTCACCACTTTCGACGAACCTGACCCATTATCAATATTCATAATGTTCTCGTCAATATGCAAATCTGGTTCAATTGCTTGTGCCTAAAAGAAATTGTATAGTAATGTGAATATTTTAAATCCAGAAAATAATGTTTTGATTGTCAAAAAGCTATTTAATATTTTATTCACCTCAGTATCGAATGCCTCTCTTTTTAACTCTTTTGGCATCTGCCACTCTTCTATGTCAATTTCTTCATTAGCTGGAACCTAGAAAAAAATTAAAATTTCCACTAAGTTCTCAATAAAATTTTAATTACTGTAACTGTGAAATGCTCATTAACCATTTAAACAACAATAGCAGCGTAATATATTTATAATAATAAACTGGTGATCAACTCCTATTGAGTTCTCATTAGGTTGAAGTTATATAAGGTTAGTTAACCTCTACAAATCTATAAAATCTACAATAAAACAATGGAAACAGTTGATTAAGATACAGGATAATATAATTGGAAGGTTTAAATGAATACTACAGTGCTCCTTAATTTTTGACCAAATTTATTTACCAAAAGTGATGTCAGTGGTGCAGTTTACATAAATTGTAACTTGAACATTTTAATGTTATAAATGAGATTATCTATCTAAAGACAACTGGAACTTTTCATCACTGCCGACAACCTCTTGGTCAACAGCAGAGCACGCAAGAAATTAAGCTTCAATTCCATCTTGTTTGTAGATAATCCACTAAAACATTTCTTGGTTTAATTTCCAATTCTATATCTATAAGCACAAAATCCGTTTACCTTTCCAGTCAGGTATAAAAGGATTGTGATTTCTTGCTGCTTTAAATCCAATTCTTTACACTTCAAAGGAAGTAATCACTGAATTCAGGGATATTTCAACGATATTGATTGATATATGCTTAAGCGTTAACGATTAAATGCACGGCGGGACGGTAAATGCAACAATTAGTATTTTGATCGGAAAATAAGAATGAAAAAGATATCAACTTACCAAGCTAAAAAGATACCATTACTTCAAATGAGAAATGAAAATTTATTTAATACAACGATAAAAATTAATTTCACATAAAGAATCAATAAACATTAGTGTTGCTATAAACAAAGCTTGGTTGCTGCAGACGCACTTATGCTAACAAATTTGAATTTAAAAATATCGAAGGTTGAACAAGGAGTGAAAAATTGTGACATGACTGGGACTCGAACCCAGGTCTCCCACTTTCAATATTGTACGAATTTTGAAATTTCGAACATATTTAGAGTTATAGCGTGAAATAGATTTTTGACCCCGACTGGGGACGAACTGGAGACAGCTAGGTGGATAAAAGGTAGCGTATGTTGGTAGTCGGATGACAAATGACCATCATGACGAATTTCATCAAAATCGGTTGAACAGTATTTGAGTGATGCTGTAACAGACATGAAAATTTCTAAAAGGTGTTTCGGACTCTGGAACATCCCTACTATCCAGCAACACAACTCTTTTTTAAATCGGATAAATGTACAGACACGACCCCCTCTACAGATTTATTATATAATATAGATTTTAATAGATTTGTAGAGGTTACCTTACCCTAATACAACTTCAACCTAATAAAAACTCAATAGGAGTTGATCACCATTTTTTCCTGAAAAGGCCTCAAATATTTTATTTCCTGTTATCTTGCAACATTGTGACTTTCCATTGGTTACATGAAAAGTCACAATAGTCACTTATGGAAGTTAAAGGTAAATAATAAGCGGTACACAGGTTGCAATGTCGATATAAGCGAGACGCTTTTCTTATTCGGCCGTTGAGAACATTTCCTCACACTATCCGCTCCTCAGATTATGACTAATTATTTAAGAGCTGTGTCGTAATTTATTAATTCTTATTCCATGCTCATTGTCGGCAGTAGTGCGACTTACTTTTTTCTGGGAGTGAATACTACCAGTTCGTTGGTTGGTTCGTTGGTAGTGCGTTACTCGCGGCGAGGCGTTCATAAGTTATCACGCAACTTCGAATTAAGTATTCTCCGGTAGAAAAGCAGTACGTACCATAACTATGTTTTGTTTGTGCCAGGCCATGTATTCTCTGCAGATACTGACAGTTTACAGTTAGTTATTTTCATTAGAAATAACGTCTCATCTCGCTGAAAGCAAACTACGCACGGCGAGATTTCAAACCCCGCCATTCAATTGACCCCAGTCACGTGACACTCGGGATGCTTATGTTTGTCACGCCGGAGTGACGTTATGCGCCGTCTATCTATACACTGTCGTTGGTCCGACCCGGTCGTCCCTCGTACGAATCCATCCATCCAATGCGAAAGAGGAGAAATGGTCATGTGATCGAGTCTCCGCAGACGACGAGCTAATACAATTATATAGAATATAAGAAAATGTTAAAAGTGTGGTGATGTTAAAATTCATGAAATACAGTATGCTCTTGATAAAATTGTGATGCACGATGATAAGATTAAGTTCGAGAAATGACTCATCCAATTATTGAATGAGATGAGTTAATTATTCTAGATTATAAATATACCAGAAATAAAATTTCAAACCTACCTTACAGCATCATGTTATGCCTTTAATCTCATAAATCATAGCAGAGAGAGATAAATGGGGATTATTGCATTGTCGCTGTTTCTTTGGGGATTCACCCGCCAATACATTGAGCGGGAAAGCAAAGGTATTCCCTTGTGTGCTTTACAAGGTAGCCCCTCACTAGTAGCAAGTTGTGAATCAACGAAAGGGACAGAGAGATGGAAGGGTTTGATGGGATAATGTTGGAGTAAGTAATTCAGTATTGAACGTTGCTTGATTATTATCATTCATAACTTTAGCGGCGTATTTCTAAGTTTGTCTACTCATCGCCGGGTATATATACAAAACTGTTTCAATGAGCACAGCTCACAATCTAAAAGCTGACAGCTACGAGGCATTTTGAATGTTTTGGTTGATTGCATGACATTCGTTCATTTGTAAGATATTCTGGAAATTTTATGTAGACTATTAAAAAAGTATCTATGCGATTATATATTTTTGCTTTTCAGTGATATATCATATGTACTTTCATTTTTCTGTTGCTCCACTCTTCAAGTCAGGGCTATGAATTATTTATCTTTTCCTTGAAATTACAATAGCTGGAGGCATTTTTTATAGGGATCACCAGAGAAAGAGGTGCCAGAAAATTAATAACCGTCAGATGACGGTGTTAGTGAATTATATGTGCGGGCACAGAAACTTTGCCCTAGGGAAATTTAATTGCCCAGGTGGGAAGGTGGCCAGTGAGAGGCAGTGGAAAGTTCTGCAGAACTTGTTAAGGGAACATGGCCCACCTAAAAGTGTGGAACAATGGAAGAAGGTAGGTTATAACTTCATTTGTGGAAACAGTTAGTTACTGTCAATCCAAAATAACCCGAGAATACTTTATCCAGGCTTGGAAAGACATTCGGGGGCGGACACGGGCCAAAATGGCTCGCTTGCGTGCTGAGAGAGCCAAAACTGGAAACATTTCGGTATGCATATACACTTAATCAGTGCACACACTGAAAAATATTAATTTTATTTTAGAAGAGTTTCACTTTTCATCATAATTTCTGCAGAAGTAAATTTTTTCCATTCATAGCACATAACACCACCTCTAAGTGAGATGGAAGAGAAAGTAATTTCTTTAATTGGCACAAAAACATCCGTGCCATGAATAGAGTCTGGGGAAGAGCCTAGTACCTCAGTCAGACAGCCAAGTACCTCGGTCGGAGAGCCTCGGGAAGCAGGGGACACAGAAGAATGTGTTTTCCTCGATGGAGTGGAGGTAGGTCAAAGTTAACAATAACTCATTTCAAGGTATATTAATGTGTCATACGTTCTAGTTCACACAATGACCAATTTTCAATAACAATTACTGACAGGTTTACATCGAATCTGCTGCCCCGGAAGATGAAAGTGAGCAGTATTCCTCTCACCCAGGAGGTATTAAGTATTTCATTACTGATAGACATCTTTTCAGCAAACAATGCATGAATACAGCAATTTCTATTTCACTGACTACCTCACCAAAGACAGTTAACCAGAGTGAAGTTTCTCAATTATTCTTTTACATATTCAAGTATGACAATGGCTGTTCATTTCTTTCCAATTCTTTTCAGACAACAGTAGAGTACCGCAGAGTAAAAGGCCCAAAGGCTTAATGGGAGAATTATCTTATTTAAAAGATAAGATAGAGACTGTGGATGAAAGGAGTGTAGCAGCACTAGAGGTATGCATGAACAATTTCATTCATGAAATAACTCAGCTTGCAAACAAAATTAAAACAATGATTTAAAAAGAAATTCTTTAATCTGTGAAAGGATGATAATCATTTAACAGTCAATGTAATAAGAAGAACATTCTTAGATTATGACATACTTTTTCTATCTGCAGAGCATTGCCAGCTCCTTGAAAATTATTGCTGAAGGCCAAAATTTCCTGAAAAATATTGCTTAGGACAGCAGTGGTACAGAGACTATAATTTTCAGCTTACATTAAAAATTTCAAGAGCATTATTTTAACATACATTATTTATACTGTAAATAATCAAGAGAAGAGTACCTTTTTGTTTTATTTCAAATGTTTAAGTGAAACGTTTATTTAATTTAGTGTTTTGATTTGTTTTTAAATGAATTTATTTACAATACACATTTTTATTTAATATAGAGAATAGAGAGAATATAAGTTTAATAAAGAATCACCTTAAGTATTCATCTATTATTTCCGCCTGGTAGCGGCGAGCAATAGCCAGTCTTTCACCCAATGTTATTGAAGAGGTTATCCTCATCATGAAAATCATTATCAGGGAGGGGCATACTGAAGATGAAAACGTTAATTCTTATACAGTAGTAACTTCAGAAAATATTTCATAACTGGCTACACAAAGTAAATGAATAACTTTTAAGAGTAATATCTCACTTGTGGTGTAACATTATGTTGTGCAAGACAGCACATGCCTTAACAATTTTTGCAGCCCTTTCTGGCTGGTAAGGCAGCACCCTGTCCCTTAAGAGGCATCTCCATCGACCTTTCAACACGCCAAAAACCACACTCCTGGCACGGCAATGGGCCTGTGAATATCTGAATTCCGGTGTCCCAGCTTCTGCATGTGGTAAGGGAGTTAGGAGCCAAGGCTCCAAAGCATACCCTGAATCACATATGAAACAAAGATATTACGTGTTTAGTATGGATGGCATTCAAGCAATGTTAATATATTTCTTACAGATTTGTATGTATTTGAAGTTCTAAAAGAACTTCCTCGCCAATTCAAAATGTTGAAGTTGTTCATTTCAGTCCGATAACGCAAGCCAAAAAAGGACAACAATGTGCATGATCTTTGCAAGCAATAGTAACCAATTGTTGCTATGTTATCATAACAGTTAAAGTATTTAAAATCATTTCACAGGCTAATTCGAGATACGCAATTTAAATTGTGATTCAATCTCAACATTTCTTATCATAGAAATACAACTAACCAAGCAAATAATACCTCCCCTGCCTTTCATCGTGGGTTGCCTTCGTAACAGTTTTTGCGGGAGAGTAATTCTAAATGAACTGATCGTGCACTGCTCCGGGGTATGCTGTCACAGTAAGAATTTTTAAGGAGGAATCACAAATCTGAAAATAAATCAAAGAAGTGTTAATAATAAGATGTTTCTCTTACCTACACATAAGATTTAGGGCAAATAACAGAGCATTACCATCTGAACATTGAGGGAATAGAAACCCTTGTGGTTCCTTCCTCATTCTGAAGGGGAGTTACAATAACAATATGGGTGCAATCTATTGCACCCATAAAGGTTTAAAAGGTTTAAAACTGCCTTCTAATGGACAAGTTTTGACTGTTAGCTTGAGCGGACAAACACGCTAATAAAGTCGAAAGAGAATATTTTAACGTTAAACAAGTGTGGCGAGCACTGACATATATAATGCGCCTCTCGATGGAATATTAACGAGCGATGCGTAGCTAGCATAGAGAAAGGATGGGGATATCTTTACTTTATGGTAGCTAGGCGCCTATCGGCGTAGGAGATAACTAGAAATAATCACAACATGACAATCCTAATGTCATCGCCTCAAAGTAGTGGACGTAGCACAATTTCATTCTTGTTTTGCTTTTTAAGATCTTCTTAACGTTAATTATTCCTGTTCCATCTGCAGACGGCAGTTCATAATGAAAACGAGGATAGAATCAGCAATCCCTCGCGATTTTAGGAAGTGCAGACTTTGTTTTGATGATAACAAAGTGTTGCTGTACATCTTTGAAGTGAGCGGCTCGTTGAAGAATGTAGCTCGAACCGTATGCGAGGTTCTCAATTACGAGGTAATGCGGAACAAGTTATAAATTTTACTTTAGTAACGTAAATAAATACTGCTTTGCTGGTGAATGCGAAATAGCAGCAGGTGGTTGTTCGTCTGCTTGATGATACTCTCTAATTTATTGCTATTTCTTTAAAAATATCTCTTTCAACTTTGTGTAATGCTATATCAAGTGTATTTTTTCTGATTTCGTTTGCCTTTTAGTACGCACATGTATTGTATTGTTTGTGTAATGCTATATGAAGAGTATTTTTTCTGATTTCGTAGTAGTAGTATTGTAAAAAGTGCTTCGACAGCTTAGGTCATTTCGCACATTGGTTCCCACCGGGATTCGAACCCGAGATCGCTTTCACCAAAGGCAAAAGCGCTGTCCACATGACCATCCTGGAGCCTCTGTTTTCGTTTACCTTTTAGGACGCTTGTTTAAAATTTGACCCAAATGTTATCATTTTTTTCTATTTTTTACCCCAGGTAACCGTCAATGACGATTTTCCACCTTATGTCTGTACAGATTGTTCTGATAAACTTCATGGCTTCAAGTGCTTTAAAGACAAATGCGATAGGTTTAGGGAAACTTATGAATTGTACCTGAAAACAAAAGGAAGGAGTACCAGCAATAAAAAGGTGACTACAATATTAATGTACCTATTGGAGTTTACTGTCCTCGTTATTTATAAGTTGATTTATTTCTTCATTATGTATCCATTGACCATCAAAGACTGTTCCATATATTTTTCTAACTTATGCTCCGTTCGAATATCCTTAATTACATTTCATCGCTTGTTGTTTGTGTTGTGGGTCATTCCATGTCAACTTAACACACCTCAGATTTTCTTAAAATTTTGTATACTTATACTTCTTGCTAATACTAAGAAAAAGGCCAAATTTTTATCTCAAACTGTTTGTGAGATTTTCTATGTAAAGTTTTCAAAAACTTGCCAAAAAGACATGAACGTTCATTTTTTAAATCCCTATAGAAGCTGTTCTAGTTCATACAGAGAGCTGAAAGAGGTGTCATTTTACAGCATTTTAAATGTTCTTCCAAATGATACACTTAATGGCAAGGGTTTTAATGAAAAGATTTTTTAAATCCATATAAATACTTTGATTTTGTTTTTCAAAAAGTACGTAAATTAAAATTCTCGAAATATTTGTGTACATACTTAGTACTGTTGTGAATCATAAAGTAAAATATGAATGTGGGATCTTAATGCATTCAGTGTTAAAAAAAATACTTACGTTGCTGCTTTTCAAATGTCACCCAATTTTGTCAAGTCAATGTATCTTTAACACTCAGGTAATTTTTATACCACATTTTTCCAAAAGATGCATTGTCTAAAACATTCCAAATATGCCTGTAAAAGTCATTGCTATTGCAAAATAATTGTAAATGTATTTTAAGGCATTATAATAGGTTCATTAAAAATTTAATTATAAGATACTTGTTTTTGAATATTTGTTATTTAGTGTACAGCTATATTCAGGAACACAGCAATTGGTACAAAAACTATTTTTCAATATCAATAATTGAAACAAGGTTTCAAATAAATATTTATGTTACTTATTCCTGTTTTGTATCATTTTATTTTTGTAAATTTCAATAAAATAAGTATGATAGTATGTTAGCTTTTTGAATTTATCTTGTACATGTTCTCTCGCTTGTTCTTATTATTTGTTTAAATTCCTTAACTCCTTCAAATTTGTTAGGAAACCCAAGTTCATGAAGTGTTATTTATCCTGTTTATCTCTTGTTTTAGTTGATCCTCTGGGGAGTGAAGAAAGAAGAGAAGTCCGACGTCGCACTGAAAGACCCTTTAAATAACTCTTCTCCACCAAATTCTGCAGAAACATTTCAGGTATTTGCATCAAAATGTTTTTTGAATGGTATTGGCCTTTACTTGGTGGAATTCCACAATGGATGAAAATAAAAGAACACTTTGTAGTAATTCCGAAGAATATATTTCAATACACGACCGGTTTCAACTCTTAAACTTCTCCAGAAGATGACTTTTAAAAGTTGAAACCGGTTGTTTATTGAAATATATTCTGTGGAATTACTACAAAGTGTTCTTTTATTTTCATCGAACAAAAAGTTTTACATAAATTCATTTAATCGTCAATAATAATAATTTTGTAAACTCCCAGGATAGGGCAGGGATTCCCCCGGGGAGCGGCAGGGAACAGAAGAATGAAAAGAGTCGATGGCTCCCGAGTAACGTGTTTATTGTCTCCTCTCGATGACCTCTCCCCGTGCATATTTTACTGCCTATTTATATCATGCGTGTCGGCCAGTTGTGCTGACCAATCGCGCTGACAACCGCATTCCCAGTGCATTTCCATATTGCGGCAATGAATACATGTCAGCGGAATTCGATCAGCACATTGACCATGCCGCAAGGTTGCATTTGGGTGGTCTTTGCAACGCAGCCATTCCGATGAGCTTGCTTCACAGGGGATTTTTACCTTTACGAGGGCTTTTACCTTTATGCACTTTTACAATATGCTCTCACAGGCTGAGCCCTTTAGCATGATCAGATACAGTAAAATCAGAAATACATTTATATTTAAATACAACAGTTCTGATCATTTCAGTACTGAGCAATAATCCAAAATAGATCTTACCAATGGAACACATAATAATAACTTTATTAGTGCAAGGACATACATAAGTATATATAGGACACGTCAAGTATCTAAATCTTCAGCAAAAATATTGCATAATTAAAATATCTACAGTAACATAGGCATATTATCTACAATATAAAGTACAAATATTAATATGTATATAAGTACATTAAATGTATAAATACAAATTATGCATTTTTCTCACTCAAGAAATCATTTACCTTATAATATGCTTTTATTATCAGAAATTCCCTTAAAATTGTACCAAATTTTACATTCACATTATTCTTTATAGAAACTGGTAGTTTGTTATATATTTTTAGTGGCATCACCGCAAAACCTTTCCCAGTTAAACTAAGCCTATGAGTCCTCAAATTGCCTCTTCCTCTTGTAAGATCTTCCTGTTTAATGTATTTATCTACATTATTGTGTACGTAGACTGCACAGGCATAAATTATGCTGAAGGCATTCTACTGGGAACGTTAGCAATGATTCTCATTACTCTTTTTTGAATTATTAAAATATATTTCCAATGTGGGGAGTTTCCCCATAAAGCAATCCCATTTGTCATTCTGGAGTGGAAGATTGAGCAGTTCACAATACGCAATAGCTTAATGAAGGCGTACTCAAACTTTTTTGGTGCTCGGGCACCAGAGGGCGCTTCCGAAAGCAAAGCCGGCACCACATGTAATTAGAAATAAAATGTAAAATAGAATGTTTTTTCCAAGTGACCTATGGTTAACTATTAAAGTGATAATAATGCCAAGGTATGGCCAGAATATCAACCTGGACGGAAATGTTAACATATAATTTCATTTCAACCTCACAACGTGCGAAAGTCTATCTCTGAAGAAGATTTTACTACGAGAAATAAATCTGGTATGTTTTCGCTGCATGAGCACCACTGCATTCTGAAAAGCAGCATTTAGTCACTGATTACGGGGAATTTGATACCCTAATAAGCTGAGCCATGCTGAATCTTCATAGTAACATAATGAACAAAATATGACATAGACACTTGTATTGTTAATCTGGACAGAGGAGACAAGAGGGATAAACTTTAGACAGGGCATGACCCTGGATGTTTACGAAACCCAAGACCAGACCAACCAATCCCTTCCAACTTCCACTCAATCCCCGCTATTGCATCCCAAGAAATACTTTTGAAGCAAATAAAAATAATCTTTTTACCGAGGCGGGCACTGTGCAAGGTCGCACCAGGTTGAGTATCCCTGGCTTAATGCAAGTAATATCATTGAAGTCCCTCTCTAAAGTTGAAACCCAGCATTTTGTAAGCCTTGGTTGTTATTTCTTGAATGTGTGGATTCAAATTCATAGTTTGATAGAATTATTCCCAGAGTTACTCCTTGTAAATATCTCCGTGTGATAAATTGAAACAATATACAAACCAATACCCAATTGAAAAACTGTCTTTTTGAAAACAAAATTTAATTTACTCACTGTATACAAAAATTTCCCTATGTTTGTATTAGTACTTTATTGTGTATTTTTATATATTTCTTACTTTTTATTTATGGTTTTATCCTCTTGTGAGTTCCTATGGTAATTTTAGTGGTTTCTTTTGTGATATTCTATTCTTATCTCTTCTTTGTTTATGTGCTGTTACTGTAAGTACTTTTTCTTTACTTTGCTAAACTCTTTTTCATGACTACAATGTTTGTGTTAACGAATAGCTTGGTGCTAAATAAAACTTATATAATTATTAATATTATTATACATCAATTTGAAATGAAACCATTCCATATAAAACTACACAAAAAACAAATCTATATACTAATATTGAAAACAAACTTATACTAAATTAAAATCGTACGCAAAGATTATAAAACAAACATATGCAAACATTAACCTCTACAGCTATTAAAATACCGACTGAAAGATGTAAAAATATAAAGAATAATCTAAGGCCTTAAGAATGTTAGGTTTTATTTTGAGATTTTTGAAATATTGATTGTTTAAGATTAATATTGTCATGCCTTTGGAACAGATCTGTCTTTTTGATCCTTCAACTCTAATAAAAGTTAGCAGTTGTAAATGGAAACCATTTGGGTTAAAACACAAAATTGTTGTAATATCAGAGGTATCATATATTTTCTAAGTGCTTTGGTTTCGTAAGTTATAAGAAATTTTCATACATCAAACAGGGTTTTAAAAAAAAATTTATTTACTCTCAAATATTAACTAGTAAACTTAGTGGATGGCTAATATAGACCTCGATGGCGTGTGAATGTCACAAGTTGACAATACAAAGTTTCTGGGTGTGACTCTTGATGCTCACTTATCATGGGAATGTCATATCAGCAATCTTGCTGTTAAACTAAGCTCAGTCTGTTATCTTATTAGGTCTATAAGTGCAACTGTGTCTTTAGATGTTCTAGTTCTTCTGTACTATGGTGAATTTTATACTCACTTGCTCTACAGCATTCTTTATTGGAGGGCTTCACCCCAAGCATTGACTATTTTTAGAATTCAAAAGAGAGCTGATTAATGAGTAATAAGTCTTGTCGTACTTCTTGCCGCCCCTTGTTTAAATCCCTTTGTCTTTTAACTGTTCTTAGTTTGTATATTTTTCAGTCCTACTCTTTGTCAAGACTAATTTTCATGAATTTGACCAAAATTCTATCCTCCACAGCTGCGGTACCCCCCAACTTAATAATTTGCACATCCCCTTTGTCTGTACTAAGAAAACCACCTGTGGCTTTAAATCCATGGGCCTATTTAACAAACTTCCCAATATGCTTAAAACCTCTATGAGATTCATTTTATTTAAAGAAGCTAAAAGACTTTTTACTGTCCCATTGTTTCTACTCTATTAATTAATATCTATCAATATAACTTCTTCTGTCCACTTGTTCTGTTTTATAGCTAAAAATACTATCTGTTTACTTATTTCTTTTTTTGTGAATATTTTTGATGCGCCATATACAATGTATGTTTAATACTTGTCCCTTGGCAAATAAATCATATTATTATTATTTTCCAAACAGACCAAAAATAACTTCTCATAATGCTGAATGTATTTCCTATTAACTTCTACAAATGACATGAAGCCTGTAAATGGTAAAAAGATCTTTACTTGCGTAGAATATTTGCCCAGATATAGTGTCAAACCAAGGATGATCTACAAAGATGTCTATTTAATTTTCTTCAGATAGGCGTGACTTCAAGCAATCCCTCGAATTTCATTTCTCTAATTTGTCCCTCAAAAAATTATCCAAATTCCCCTCAATGCATTCTTACTAAGAAAATGAGGATATTTGGGGCCTTCTGGCATCAAACTCATGGTAGATAAGATCCAAGTCTGAATTATCCTAGTGGCATCCTGGCAGTTACATGCTTTGGCCAATACGCAGTAAATCTTCAGGTCTGTGACACTTGCGCCGCATGGTTAGAATTTGTATCCCTTATATACAGGGCTACCATCATCATCATCTGGCATTCTGCCTGTTGGCAAGCACCACAACAGTTTCCTCTTGAACCTGTCTCTTTGGTCTCCTTGTATCCTCCTCTCTTCACCTCGTCTTTCTTCTTCTCTTTTCTCCTTCCACCGTTCCTTCAATTGCAGTAGTTAGGCTCTTACAATATGTCCGACTTCCTTTCCTCTGTTGTATTGTGCGGAGTAATGTTTTTTCCTTCTCTTCTTAGCACTTCATCATTCCTTATTCCACCCATTTTATTCTCTCCATCTTTCTCCATTTATTTCAAAAGCATCAATCCTATCCTTCTCTTTCATTCCCATGTTTCGGATCCATATAACATAACGCTCCATACATTTCACCAATCTCTTCCTCTTCCGTAGATTAATACTACTGCGCATTTCTTACAGAAGGCTTCCTTTGCCATAGCTAATCTTGTCTTGATCACCAATCCTCCGTCAGCATGCTCCCCAGATATACCTTTTAACCTGCTCTATTCTCCTTCCCTCATTTGTTACCATCTTATATATATGTTTGATAATCTCTAGAAGAGTAGATATGTAAAATAGATATTATAGTATAAGGTATATTATAAATTAATTTAGCAGTATTAGATATTACTATAGAGGAGGGGTATCTGAGTTTAACACAAATTTCTCTCTCTCTGCAGACGAAGGCTGATGAAGAGGAAATTGAAGTCCCTGTTAAAAATGAGGTAAGAGATTTAAGTGTCTGCTGAATTTATCCTTGGAAGCCTACCAAAATGTAGAGAAGATACTTACATACATAATACCTTTCAAAAACTGTTATTCAATGCCATCTTTTTCTCTTCCTTGTAGCTTAACCCACCCTTTAAGGCATCCAACATCTTTAGTTTTAGTTTATTTATTGACTTGTAAACATTCACAATAAATTCAGATATTACACTGAAGTGAATAGATGTCTCGTCAGGTACAAATGCATTATAGTAGTAAAATGCATTACTAATTACAATGTCATATTATTAATATTATAGTTATGCATACATATATAAAATATATACTCACTTATTGAAATAAATTTATTATACAATTGTACAGGTAAGTTTAAAAATTCATTAATTGAATAAAAACATTTTTCAAATAACATTTTTTTCAATTCTCTAGAAAAACTATGGAAATTCTCTTTAAACCTTTTCCTCATTTTGACCGGCAAATTGTTAAAAATGTCTATTCCCATGTACAAGGGGCAATATTGATAAGATTTAGAACTGGGAGTAGGATAATTTAAAAGATAATTATTCCTGGTTTTATGATGGTGGTTTGGAATATATTTGTAAAAATATGTAAAATTCTTATGAAGGTATATGATCATTTTGTATATATATATATATATATATATATATACGAGTAAAATGTTGCTTGCATACTGCAAGCAGATCGACAACACCAATTTAATGTCGGCAACCTTTCGGGAGGGTCTTAAAAAGAAAAACAAAATTGAAAATAATCTTAAAATTCGCTGCAATTTTAATCGTCTTGCATCGAACCCAGGTCTTCCTGGCTAACCTATTAAGCAGCACTACAAAAGATCACCATCACTAACTATGTGTGAAAATTCAAGCAGAAATATTGGCTGAAACTGCCTCAAACGACGTTCTACTTTTCACGAAAGTAAATGCCTCTCGGGACTCGAACCAAGGACGATCTCGGAAATCAAAAACATGTTTCTGAAAGTTATTTATGATTTTTATCTATATGCCGAATTTCAAGTTTCTATTTTATTGGGAAAGGTTTCCAAGAACTAACAAGAATAAACAAGAACAAGATAAAAATTCGGTACCATCTTTGCAAATACGTTTAAAACCATCATTGTAAGTTAAAGGCGTAAAATAAGAATATATAAGTGGCTAAAGTAAAAGTTATGAATTGTTACCTCGTAATTGAGAACTTCACATAGAGTTCGAGCTACATTCTTCAATGAAAAGAATAACACAGCCAACTTGCACGTTTACTCACGATTTTGAGAACCAAAACTCCATCTCTGTCTTCCTGCTGCAGGGAGACGAAGCGGATGGTCAACAATCCGGGAGATTTTTCAAACCTAGTCTGTTGGTGGTCAGCCATCTTCTCCAACACTGTTTACGGTGGTTGGCGGCGGAGGCGCACGAGATATCGATGCTCGAATGTTTGCGCATGGGCCGAGTTACAATTTAAAATCTATTAAGCCAAAGACAACGAAAAGCAATCATTAAATCAAAAGGCATTGATATGAAACGTACTAATAACAATTTATGTTTTCAGGTATCGATTTAAGGAATTCCGTCATCCCACTAGTTAAAAATATGTCCGATACATTCACTAGAAATTGTTTTTGAAGTAAGTTGTAATCACATACTTTTAAGGCTAACAAATCAGATAAGAACTAATTATCGAAGAAGATTATAATGTTAGCAATTTGCATTTTGGTTTCATGGAAAGAAAGCTTGATTATGCTTTGTTGACGTCGTTCCTTACCTCGATTTCATAGAACCGTTGATTTTAATTTAATTTTGGAAAGAATTGGACTGAACGAATTACCTGAACACTTTCTTTTGAAAGATAATGGACATTAGCAATGCCATTTTTAGTATTTAACGCCGTTCTTTATGCGAACTTCGCATACCTCTGATATCAGGAAGGAAGGTCTGTCGCATTTTCATTCAAGAATTTTGCTGGGTTCGAAGCAAGATGCGAAAAGGGCATATGAAAAAACCGAGCATTGAAAAGTATAGCATATGATTTATTGAATGGAGTTGTTAATCATGAAAAGTCTTCATTTTATTCGGTCAGGTTACTACGGAAGATATTGCCACTAAGTTACAAATCAGTTTTCACGATACTGTGACTTGCAAGATATTTGTCCTCGAGTGGACGCGATGAAGAAAGGTCGAATAACACTTGGGGAATGGAATGACCATCGATCCAGCGGTGATGACGTCACGATAAGGTGATGATAGAAGAAGACCTCCTGTCGGAGGATGATGCCCTGTTAGCGAATCGAGAGGCGAATAAATCGGAAGTGCCGCGGAGGCATTAGTTAGAGTGAAACTGCGGGGTAAAAAATGGTGCAGGGGATGTTCTTCGGTAGGGTTGATGTGGTAGAGAGGTGTGGGCGGGTTGGTGAGCTGGAATTTGTCGAAGGTTTTGAATAATAAGTCGGGGGCGGAGAAAATTTTGAAAAAAAAGGCCGCGGAAAAGCGATTTTTGGTTGAAAAAACGGAGTAGGTCCGTGGATTTTGATAGAAATTTTCCGATCTGCTTGAAAACGAAAGGTGTACCTTTGGAGAAGGAGTAAAATGTTTTCAACGCAAATTTGGGCATGATATTAAGATGGTCTTAAAAATAAGTAGAAAAAGGATTCTTAAGATTCGCTGCAATTAAATCGTCCGGCATCGAACCCGGGGAACCTAATTGAGCGAAAATATTTCTTTTCAGGTATAAAATTTGCCCATTTTTGAGTCCTCAGCCCCGGGATTTCTGACCCTACGGTCATAAACCCAGTGGGGGGCTAACATCCGGCTGCGACCGCCAGTGAGAGGAATTCTCAGAAACTGAATGTTTTTGCACACGTTTTGGTAAATGATTATTTGTTGTAATTTTTGTCAATCTAACATTGAAAATAAATGCAATCTCTTGCGCCAAAGATGTACAACTTTTAAACGAAGTTCTAGTGTAAATATTTACTATATTTCCACATGGTTTTCATGTATTAAGAACAAAACATATTTTCCATCCTTCTTTCACATCCGGGCTTCGGACCGGCAAAGGAGTAAGGAGAGTATTTTTGCGTATCAGAATTCTCTTGTGAAAGTATTGTAAATACGTTAATATCAACTCTAGCGTTTCGTTCAAAAGTTGTACAATATCAGCGTAAGACAAGGATATTATTTCCAATGCAAAATTAACAACAATCACAAAATTAATTTATTGGCAAAACGAGTGAAAAAATATATCCTTAACAGCAACCCCATGCGGCGACCGGCACTGAAAAATTACCCTTCGACCTAAGGACACCCACGAGCTCGGCGAGAAAAGGGACAGAGATCCTGCGTTCAAGGATTATAATCCGAACCCATTGATAACAATGGTACAACCATGAAACCGTTATTTCCAAGAATCGTCGAGAGATAGGAAAAACGCAAAGTGATCGTAAACCGAGAAGAATAATCATAAATTAATGATGGAATACGACACAATTTTTGAAGACACAATTACGATTCAAATAAACGAGCGTATTTCTACTTCGGAGTGAATTTGCGTATTGTAATTGGCTTTTCAGGATAACTGAGTCGAGGATACACATTTATCCGAATGTAAGGAAAAGCGGAGGGAAAACGGAAGAAAGTCCACCGGCCCCTTTCTCCCGCGGCGATGACGTCAGGATAAATTGATAAGCAGCAAGTCTTAGAAGAAGACCTCCTGTCGGAGGATGATGTCTTGGTAGCGAATTCGGGGGCGAATAAATAGGAAGTGTCGGAGAGGGATTAGTTAGAGTAAAACTGCGGGGTAAAAAATGGTGCAGGGGATGTTTTCCGGTTGGGTTGATGTGGTAGGCAGTTGTGGGCGGGTCGGTGGGCTGGAATTCGTCGAAGGTTTTGAATATTAAGTCGGGGGCGGAGAAAATTTTGAAAAAAAGGCCGCGGAAAAGCGATTTTTCGTTGAAAAAACGGAGGAAATCCGGGGATTTAGATAGAAATGATCGGCTTCTTTCGCTCGGAAACATCGAGCACACCTTTGGAACCGATTAGACGAACGAGTAAAATGTTGTGAACGCAAAGTTGGACATCATATCGAGAGGATCGTCAAAAGTAGAAAAAGGATTGAGAATATTGTTGAAATTCGCTGCAATTTAATCGAACCCGAGTCTTACTGGTGAACTTACGATTCAGCACAACAGAATAACACCATCTGTAACTACGTGTGAAAATTCAAGCAGGAATATTGGCTGCAACTGCCTCAAACGACGTCCTATTTTCACATACGAGTAAAATGCTGCGTGGAGATCGACAACAGTTATGTATCGGGACGGTCCTCAAAAGAAAAAAAATTCAAAATATTGTTAAATTTCGCGGCAAGGTAAAACTGTCGAAGAGGACTGTTTGGAAAATTGAAGACTGTTTGGGTTTTATTTTTTTTTTAATAGAAATAGCCGGTTTTCGATGACATTTTCAGGGAAGACACTTCAAATATTGCGGCTTATTATGCAATTTCGAGAGTTGAAAAACCTTATATAGTTACTGAGAAACAACGATTTTAGTGACCGAGGTACAGAAATGGCCTCAGTCAAAAATCCCCAGAATGCAACGGGAATTCCTGCGCCAAGATTGAACAGGGGTGGTATTTTTGAAGGAAAATAACACGTAAATTATACAAAATAAGAGGTTATAGCATGAAAAATGGTATAAAAAGGCAGGATTAAGAAACAATAAAGAGTAATAATGCATGGAATAATTCAATAATAAAGATGAGAGACAGTTAAGGATGACTTTTGGTAAAGGTGGATGGGTTGAGTCGGGGGTTCGTTGTCTTTTTAAGTAAAAATACGGTTTTAGTCGCAAATGTTGCCTTGTGTTAAGAAAAAGATAGTCACCCTCTCGTTCGGATCGCAAGCTATAATTGGTTTGCAAGCTAAATTAGTACCCAAGGTCTTTTAACACAAATATTGGTAAATTTCTAGTTTCACACAGTCAGCCTTTTTTTTTCTCAAGTGCTTTTGCCCCGATTTCGACGATATTTTAGGGGGAGACACTTGAAAGATGGCGGCATATTTAACGTATTATAGCGAATCTGAACGTCCTATATTTACGTAGATATCGGCATTTTAGTGAGCAAAGTACCGGAATGGCGTCCGGAGACCCTGTTTTCGGAGCTATTTCCGTCGTTTTGACGCCAAGTGGAGCGGTCATCACCCAGTTACAACTCTCGTAAGTTGCCTTAAAAAGTGAATGTCATCTTTCTCAAGCGGTTCTCGTCGGAAATCGACGAAATTTCACGGGGAGGCACTTGAAACATCGGGAAGCTAAAAAACGATGAAAAACTGCTTTTTAAGCCACAATGCTAATCTAAATTACAAACAATATGCTCTGCACAACATATAATATCGAGTTAATATGAATATTCTTAATAGGGATAGTGGGGACCCTTGAGATTGAAACGATCGTCCGTTCGCCGCCCACGCGCCGGGAAAGGGAGTCGCTTTCCCAACCTTCCCCCTTCCGTTCATCGTTACCGTTAACTGTAAGATTGTAATGAGAGAGAGTGTTTTTGTGACAAATGTTGCTTTGAGTTAAGAAAAAGATAGTCACCCTCTCGTTCGGATCGCAAGCTATAATTGGTTTGCAAGCTAAATTAGTACCCAAGGTCTTTTAACACAAATATTAATTCTGATCGATTATCACACCCACCCAGCACCCCTTTTCACTCAATGAGGCCCGTTACCGAGTATGAAATTGATAAAAAACCGGTAAATCAATCGATTATTACACCCATCCAGCACCCCTTTTCACTCAATGAGCCCCGTGACCGAGTAGGAAATTGGGAAAAAACAGGTAAATCAGTCGATTACAAAAATGGCCGAAAAAACGTCAAAAATAGGTAATTTTCAAACAATAATATCTCCGAAAGGGAAGGTTTTATGAAGTATTTGAAAGAAGATATATTAACCACCATCTTTTATCTATAACTTGGTGTAAGTTTCGTCGAAATATAATCATTATTAAGGGAGTTATTCAATTTCACCCAAACAGTACCTACGTGAAATTTTACCGAAAAATTTTTCTTTTATATTAAGAATTGCCCTATTCCGTTGATTTTTTCGGGGAAGACACTTGAAATATCGCGGCTTATTACGCAAATGATAACGACAAAGTACCTCGTGTAATTACTGAGATATATCGTTTATAGTGACCGAGGCACCGGAATGGCCCACGTAGGCCATGTTTAAAATTTTAGTTATCCAGATGTCGACGAGTTTCACCTCTTGGAAGTAGAAAAAAATCACGAATGTTAGCTTTCATACGGGCGCTAACTTTTAAAGAAAATGATGAAATAATAACCTGAAAAGATGAAACGAGGTATATCATCCAGAAAATACAGTAAATAATCAGGGATTATACAGTATGCACGTAAACAAACAACTCTGTGCAACACAGTCATTTGTCAAATTTTCAGGGAGCAGAGATGGCAGCACCAGTGCACTAATTTCAATCTGTTCTTACTTTTCTTTGGCAGTATCTTTATTTGGTAACTGTTGATGGATTTCGGAATGTTTTGAAGTTATCGAGAACGGTTTCGGAAATATAGCATGAGATGTGTTGCGCCAAATACTGTAACAGCACAGAAGTAGTGAGTTAATGCCACCGGTAAAACAGTCTTCATCGATAACTATACCCAAACAGAATTCCACCTTGATATAATTTCTTAATTGTCTTTTGCAGGAGAATCCATATGACTTATCGGTTCTTCTTCCGGAGACCTTTATTATACATTGTATTTCATGTTCTACGTCAATAAGTCACGGTTATGTTAAATCTTGCAAGTACACCTATTCATGCCGCGAAAATGTGGGAAGTCCGGAGAGTATCTGCTGTTGTTAAGCTCGGTAAAGGAAAGGTAAGTGAAGCTTTTTACCGTCTTTAGTAATTTTTTTTTGTATTTAATAACCTAACATTTAAGTTTGCTTACAAGAAGCATTTCTGATTAAATTTTCCCACATTTGTTATGGTTGTGTTTATTTACTTTACGCAAACGACTTAATTTCCTATATCTGAATGAATTTTACCTTAGTCTTCTATCATTGAAAGTTTTACTTGTCACTCACGTTTGTTTCTTTGCATTTCACTTAACACGGACGGTTTTGTAGTGGGAAGCAAATTTTTAATTATTCGGTTTCTGTTGATTTCTTAGAACGAGACAAGGAGATGTGTCAGAAATCTGATGGATTCATTGCAGACAAATTGCTAGAATAAAAAAGCTTCTAAGGAAGAGAATGGTTATTAGAAGGATTATACTGTGATAAAGTGCTCCACCTGAGAAATCACATACACAAGAGGAAGACCTTAACTACAGTGACGAAAGCAGATATCATAAGGAATTTTCCGCAGTAGTTTCTTTATGTTGAGCTATTTGTTAATATTGTAAGTATTCCGAGGCAATTTAATGAATAATCTTTTCATATTCGTGAATTTTAATCTATTTTTAAGGCAGTACTAGCTGTAATGAAGTTAAGAATGAAGGAAATGTTTGTTTAGACTGATGGATTTACAAATAATTTTTGCAGTACTTTATTTACCTGATTTGAATTCGGAATATTTGCTGTTGAATTTTTTTAATATCTGTGTCTATCCAGTGATGGTTGATGGTTCTTTCTAAACCTGATGCAGATTGCAGATTGTTGAATACAGTGAGAATTGTAATTAAAAGAACTCTATTCCTCTAGTTGTAGTAAAAAGAAGTCTCTCTAAAATATTCGTTATTCATGGTGAATATACATTTTTCTTCTTTCATCAGTGAATGGGGAATAGGTTGTACTTTCAATTTAACTAATCGTTTTACTTCTCTTAGATTTGTTCAGATTTCATTCGTTGTTAACTATAGAAAACATTTTTCATTGTCATTTGCAGTTGTAAAGGAATGTATCTATGTATGTATGTCTATGTTTTAAAAGAATTTACATCAATAAAATTTTGTATTTATAGCCAGGGGTTTTCTTCTTCTTTTATTTTTCTTTCAGTAACCTACCAAATGAAGGCGAACTCGATGCAACTGTTAACTTTCTGTGCGATTTAATTCATTGCCGTGCCTATTTAATTTTGATAATGACTTGAAAATGTAATGTTTTCGTTTTTTTATAGAAAGTACATAATACGCGGTAAATTTCTCTTCTAGAAATTCACCTAATACGCGAATATTACGTTTAATATTAATTTACTTTCAAAATAAAAAACATTTCAACGTAAACCGACTGTGTTTTGAAAATGGGGTAACGTATTCGGCATACGTGCGTGTAGGACGAATTCACTCGAATATTATATCATAGATGTACGCATTAGTGAATGAATGCCTTGTTCTAGTTCAGGGAAACATTTACAACGAAGAAATTCGTACGAAATCATTACATTCATCACTTCAAAGACGGGTAACACCTATGGAAAAAGTCCCATTTTCTCCGAACTTGGGATCACAACATGGGCATGTCCGTCTAAGACGAATAAAGACGAAATGGAAAGGTCACTGTCATTTATTGCATTGTTACTAATATAAAAACGTATCACTAAGTACATTACAAATCATACAGTGAAGTGACGAGAAAAGAATGTAAGCAAGAACTCGAGCCAGAATCCATGAAAGAACACTAAGAAAGCTTGTATAATAATAGGCTGTGGATCGAAAAAAGTTCAGAGAAAGATAGCTGAGGAAGCAAATCGTTAAAGAATATTACATTAAGACGCCAGGAACCTACAAACCAAAGATTAAAATTTTGATATTGATGAGCATCTAAATGATGAAGAATTGAAAGTATGATTGATAGACCAAAATGGTGAGGTGTTTAAAGTAGATTCTTCAATTGATATAATGGTAAATAAGGAGGTAGAAGGGAAAAAGACAGCAGGAATAGGAGAAATAAAATTAAAGAGAAGTTGAGAGGTTATTAAGGAAAAGGGGAGACTCAATGTTGGATGGGAAAGATATAGAATTGAAGAAGATATGGGAATTAGAAGATGCTATTCTTAAGAACATAAAAGTACCTATTGCCAAAAAGGTATTAAAAGTTTAAAATGTGGTGAAGAACATTTGGCCAAGGACTGAAAAAGTATTATTGAAAAATGTGTAAATTGTGATGCAGTTAATTTTAAACTTGGTCTTAATTTAGGTGTTAATCACATTGTATTAAGTAAGAAATTTTCTGTCTATCAAAGTATATGTGGAGTTATGAGGAAGATGGTAGATTATGGGATTAAATAGCAATTAAGGATGACAAAAGATGAAATAATTGAATGGGTATTGATTTTAAATGTTAATGGACTGATTGACGAGGTGAGAAGATTGGCTGTGAAAATTAATCCAGTGATTATAGTGGAATCAGAGACTCATATCGTGGAGGAGGGGCAGATTAAAATTGATGGTTATTATGTATATAGTTGTGTCTCCTGTTCAAGACACACTGGAGGTGTAATGATGTAAGTTAATGATTAAATATGTAGTGTGGTGTTTGACAAAACAGTGGAAGCACTGAGTATTCAAGATTGGTGACAATGATGATTAGATTGGAGTGAATTGCAACTTCACTGCCTCTCTTGACGGATCTACAAAAATAAGAAAGAAGTTTGTGGCCACTTATTGCACATTGAGCTAATTCACAGTTCTTTAGCCAATGTTTGGCAAGAGTTACAATGTTAGCTTGCAGATCAGATATGAGTACCTTCAGATTATCAGTTTTGTTACTTTGAGTGACTGAATATTCGTAATCAAGATATTAATGATAATGGTTTATTCACAGGCAGGAATTGCCCTTTATTGAAGTAAAGATTAATTAATAAAGTACAAATTTCAGTGCAAGTCCAGTAATAAGAATTGGTCACATGCCAAAATACAAAATATTAACAGTTACAAAGATTAAAAATTATTTATATACCGCAGGTATTATTAGTCAGTTATCTTGTTGCAATCTCAGTTTTGCTATGACCCCTTTTTAAAAAGAATTTATGGATTTGTTAAATAGATCCATGTTATTGCAAGTGCTGTTACAGGAGCACACGATTCAGTTAATTGGTAAATAATATAGATAAGTTTTAGAGAGGTAGGGAACTTCAAATAGGTTAGAATTGCGAGTGGATGTATGGGGAATTTTGAATATTTTGAGTGTTAAAATGTCAGTACAGAATACTAAATTAATCAAGACATCATACATAAAAAGAATACCAATATACTCTCTACGTGCTTGAAGGAAAAGCAGATTTGGTAATGTTTCACAGTGCCCCATTTCTCTTGCAATGTTAAATTTATATGACATCATCCTAAGAAATTTATTTGGCACTCTTTCAAGGTAATGGAAATATTTGTAGTAGAAAGGGTTCTATTTGCAGCTGCAGGTAGGTGTACAAGGAACTTTGAGGGTTACAAGGGATAGAATTTCAGAACAGGAAATCATGTTATTTAGGACTTTATACATGGAAAGTATACCAATATATTCCCTTCTGGCCTGAAGGGTATGCTCCTTCAGCTGACTTAATAATGGCCAGGTTCTCTTACAATGTTGAATTTAAAAGATGTCATTCTGAGAAATTTGTTTTGGACTGTTTCTAAAGAGTTGATATACTTATTGTAATACAGGTTCCAAACGATTGAGCAGTACACGAATTGAGACCTTACTAGAGAGGGGTACTATATTTCATGGCAATAGATATCCCTGAAGTCACTACATATTCTACCAATGAAGCCCATCATTTTATATGCTTTTGAAGTGATACTGTTAATATGCAAGTCAAAAATTATCCTAGAGTCAAAAACAACTCCTAAATCAGAGATGTAGTTCACTATTTAAGCAGTTCTCTGATAGAAAGTAATTAGCACAGATGGTAGTTTTGATTAGTGATAACTTATAATACCACGCTTTTGTACATTGAGTTCCAGTAGGTTTTTGCAACACCATTCCCTGACCTCAATAAGACAATTTTGCAGTAGTTTGACATCACTATTGCAGGTGACATAATGATAGAATTTAAGATCATCAGCACACAAGAGAAACTTGACAGAGTTAAGAGGATTTCTGATATCATTAATGAGTAATAAAAACTGTAGAGGACCCATCAACTACTTTGAATAGCAACAGACTTTAATTTTCTGAGAATTTTTGCCACAGAGAGTGTATTTGAGGAAAAGTTTATATTATTATTTTGACTAATCACAGGTAAATCATTGGGTGTGACATCTGTGTATACCTTTGAGAAGCAGTTTGCAAATGTTTAACAATGTTGTATGCGAATGTTTGCACGGTAGAAATGCCTTACCATTCACTGATGTCGGGAATAGTAGCTTCGATGTATAGTTATATTTTTGGAAGAAAATAGAGAGGCAGCATGATGGTATACCTCAAGAAGTTGATGTAAAATACGCTAAATTCATTAATGTGATGGAATGAATGAATTACAGTGATTAAAACCTTAGTGATGTTAAATAGTAAAATTCTCATATCACTTTGTGATGAAATTCACATATTTAAGCCCATATGGTATATTTGATTTAATGAATGTCCACAGCTTCGAACAATTTAATTATATACTGAAAGAGAATGATGAAATCCTTTTTCTCTGTGTATCCAACATTGATGGTTCAAGAAACTTCTACAATTCTCAAACCTGATGACCACCTCTCTACTTCATATTTTCCTTAAACACTAAAATAACTCCACTGCAATTGTAAGCCTTCTTATAACTTTTCACAATCAAATTTACCTGAAAAAGGAACCATTTCTCTATCTTTAATTGGTCCAGTACTTTGAATGCTATTCTTAGTTTGGTCAGAGATATATTTTAATGAAACTGTACTCTGAGCAATTGGAACCTATGTCCCATAATATATACCCAATTCAGATTTAAGTTTCCCAAAATGGGTTGTCAGGCTGAATTACTGGAATTAATTTCTCTAAAGAAAAAGGTTTTGAATGTGTTCTACTGATAATCTTAAATCATCATTGTTACTCTTCCCTCACAGCAAGGGCGTCGCCAGCCACTGGGCTAGGGGGGGGCAAGCTGCCAGATAAAATGAAAAATGCCTAACTTACAGGGGCTAGTTTATTCATGCCCGCTTCTTACAACAAATATGTCAAATCTTCCATAAACTTAATGTATGGAAAACTAAAGGAGTTTAACGCTTATATGGCCAAATCATTACACAAGATAGTAGTTTACATAAGCAAACTATTGGAAACTTATCATAAGTTTTGTTTGGATTTCTAGTTTGGTTACGTCCGATTTCTATTAAAAATTAATTTTTTTCGATGCTTAAGTATTTTGATGCTGTAGATATATACTTCCCGAGTCTTTGAGAGTTATTTCTTCCAAGAGGTTCCCAAGCGTGAAAAGGAAAAAATAGTTACGGTTATTTGACAAGCGATATAAAACGTCTCAATAAATCATCACATTGGTGCACCCATCCTTATTTGAACATCTATCGTTATTAGACTATATCATCAGCAGCTTTCTTAGGAATGACTTCATCCGTTGCTTTTAAAATTACCTCCTCTTCTAAGAAACAAAAAATCATTTATATCAGATGAAATTTTCTGGTAGTCTTACAATTAAGCCTGATTTCGTAATTTATGTATTAGCCAAGTTTTCAATTGAATGCGTCACATACCGGAGAGTACAAATTTGGCTGCATTAAAATATTCTGTAGACTCTTGATTATAGTTGATATTATAATTGAATTTGCAGAAATCAAGTTATATACCAAGGTGGAAAAAATGAAGACGTCAACTTACAATTTTTTAGACTAATTAATAGGTGGTTTAACCAGCAGAGAGATGATACAAAACCCAGTCTTACGCACTGAGTGTTCAAAGGAAACAAAAGTTTCCACGAATTGAAATTTTGAATGGGCATTGCATAACCAGATAAGAGATTCGTGGGATTCCATCACAAGAGAAAAAAATTGCTGCATCAAAAAGGAAGCTGAAGAATTAAAGTCACAGTTTTAACAGTTTCTCAAATTTATTTCAAGTCATCAAGTCACAGTTCCGATAAATATGTGCGTAACTTACGCGCACAATACCTTTCAGCTGACTGATTTGCTTCCAAAATGGTATATTATTAATAATATCTTCGAAAATTAATTTTCACTGATATTGTACAGTATTGCTCCAATACTTTTACAAATTTCTACGGAAACCCGGTAATTGAATTATTTTCGTAACTATACAGCAAATTAACGGGTAATTGTAAAATAAGGATCAGTATATTTTATATCATCCCGAGTAATGAAGATTCTACTGTACAGACTTTTAATCGTCCAGAATGCTTAACAAAGGAACCAGTTCCTTTGCAATTGTCGCTAAACTCATCTTGAGATGTGCCCTCCGATAACAGCCCTAAAATAATACAATCCTAATTTATGCAACTAATAATGGCCATTTTACAAAAAACTACATAGACATTAACTTACGTTATCCCGATAGAGGCCTCGAGCTATTAGCGGACTGTGAAAGGAATTTTTGGATGTCCATCTGTATCTTATGAAATCCAAACTTAACTCTCCTTCGAACTGTTCCCTGTGAATTTCTCAAATGCACTATTCACGAGCCTAGCTTTGCATTCACACCCTTAAAACAGGGCCATTCCATGCCAAGTGGTCTAGTGGTCCCCGCTCGACCATCACGGATTTCGATGAAATTTTGTATGGACATTCACACATATCTCTTATGAACATTTGTAAAGTTTTACTTTCGCCGATGGTATACTTGCTGAGATATAGAAGATTGTTTGACCCCGTGTCGCTGCCTTCTTCAACACGACTATGAGTTTTCAGTAACTTTGAGGCGTTGCATCTCAGAGAATTGTTTTATGAAGTAAACACACTTTGGTTATCTTAAACAACTTTTTGCGCTCTATTAAACAAAGTAATAAAAATAACTGTAAGACCTCCTTGCAGAAAATTCTGTGCAAAACTGGCCCAAAAAATTAAAACTTTGGCTTTTTATATTTCAAGAAGAAATGATATAATCAAAGTGAAACTTATCGCATGATAACATATAAATACATAGTTTATAAATATAAAATTTCATATTCCTAGTACTTTCCATTATTTTAAAAATTGAGTCAACATTTGACAATTTTTGTAAAAAAGCCAAAAATAGGCTATTTGTACCCTGCTTTTACAAAAAAAGACCCTCTGGAATTTCTTTCGAAAATTTTTATTAAATAGATAATGATTTCAACCCTCTAAAAAAGTACACTTGGTTTTTCATCAAGTAAAACTTTACAAATGTTATAAGAGATATGTGTGAATGTTCATACAAAATTTCATTGAAATCCGTGATGGTCGAGCGGGGCACTTCTCTGAAATCAGACCACTTGGCATGGAGTGACTGTTCAGTCACATGCAACAGATCTAACTGGGCGTTTTATCAACCTGTTTGTCTCTCAAACGTAATCTTAATCTCTGTTTTCAGGGTGTAAGTTTCGAATTACTTCTTGAATTTTCCCTTGTGTTTTTGCTAGGAGTAGACGAATCAGCACTTTCGAATTCTTCTCATGGGAATCTTATCTTATGGTGTGAGTCATCTAACAAAAGGATATGGTTAAGAAGTGCATGCGTTGAACATTGTGCGCGAAACACTCGTAGCGTCCTATTGATATCGATGTCGGCTCTAGGCCTGCTCTGCTACCGAAAACATCAACTTAGCTGTAAACGGAGCCATATTTACTGGCATGCAAAGCTTTCGCTGAATTTATCAAGCAAATGATTGGGGTTTTGTACTCTTCAGCAGAAAAAAGCACAGAGCTAGTCATAGGACTTGACTCTTGAGGGGGGGGTTTGAACCCCTAAACTCCCCCCCCTCGCTACGCCCCTGCTTGGGCCTATTTGCAAAATACTCACCGCAAAACTTTCTCACGTCCATTTTGAAGGGAAAACGAAAAAAAACTGAATCCTTTGTCTTCTGCTGGCGATTGTCGGACGATACTCAAGGAAGCTTGAGAGAAAGTACATAATCGCATAACCTTGCGCGCTGATCGCATCGAGAGGCAGTTCTAACTACATTGTTCACCCTGAAACCGAACTTTTCTTCTTTTGGGAAGGAAGGGGCGAAGGAAAGGAGGGATGGCTGTTGACTCTGCTGCAAAGTATTGTTGAAATACCATATTTGTGCTGCGCTGGAGGTATAAATGTATTTCCTACGAGGAAGTACCGTATTTGACGGCATATAAGACGCACCTTTTTTCCTAAATTATGTCTCGAAAAATTTCCCTGCGTCTTATATGTGAAGGTTCAACCTCCACAGGTTAACTTTCAATACTGAATGCTATTTTTAGCCCAGATGGTCTATACTACCTATTTCGGCTCCATTATATCAGTTATACTCTGATTATGACTTTGGTATTACTTATTATGAACTTCCAACATGTAGTTAGAAAATGAACATTGGGTGGATTTGGACTATTTTAGCGCGATCTGGTAGCGGTATCGCGGTATTTTCAGGTTTGGATCTCGCAACCCTGCTGATCATAACAAAACAGTGTGTCCTCTTCTTGCTGAGTAAAACTATTTGTTTAAAAAAACACCCTCGGAAATATGACTACAGGAAATAATAGAGTAAACTACACTATTCAACATAAACTATGAGTGTTAAATTACGCTAAAGTGCATGGAAACAGAGCAGCAGCAAGGCATTTTGGTCCACCACCTACCGAAAAAATGATACGTAGGTACTTGGCGACTGCAGGAAAATCAATTGAAGACTGCTAAAAAACATAAAAATAATATGTTTTCCCGGAATCTGTCATAATAAATATTGTTTCTGCTTTATTTTGTTCGATTGCTTGCCGTTCAATTATTGAAATATATAATGTCAAAATAGCTTCCGTTTGTTAAATTTTCTTAGTACTAAATATCTTTGGTAATTGCATTTAATATTTGGCTTTTTGACATTATTTCTTTGATTGTGTTAATATTTGGCTTTTACGAAACGTGACAACTAAAAGAAACAACATTTTAAGTTATTGTGGTACCGCGCTTTCGCATGGACTATTAAAACTTTTTTTTCCTTGTGAGTGGCCAACTTAATGAGGGTGCGTCTTATATGCCGGTGCGTCTTATATGCCGTCAAATACGGTACTTTTCCCATCACTGGTGTTTACACGTGCCAACACTTGACTTTGTTTTGGGTCTAAATTCTTTTCAAATACGCTCGTGCCTAAAAATTGTTTCTACAACACATTCCGAACCAAAATACGAATGTGTCTCTAGGGGGGGGCAGCTGCCCCCCCCTGCCCCCCCCTGGCGACGCCCATGCCTCACAGTGCCATTAAAAGTTTTGTTTAACTGGTCACTCATGACTGGCTAATTCCCCTCAAATCGAAATTATAGCTATGTCAACCGATATAAGTATTAACTACATATATTGTCCTCTAGTCACCATCTCAAAAATACTAAAACTCTTTGAAAAACTTGTTTATAATACCATTCATCTCCAACTCGGAAAGATTATGTTACCACAGCATGGATTCATGAAAGGGCAACCAACTCTTACCTATTTATTTCTTTATAATACTATTCTACAAGCATTTGATACCAAGAACCAAATTGATGCAAGATATATTGATAGTTCAAAAGCCTTTAATAAAGTAAATCACATAATTTGTATAAGATTAAAGGCTATAGACTAACATTTTGGATTTATTTCATGGATTAGAGGCTATTTAAATAACCGAAGTACTGCAACTTTCGACTGTAGCGCTTTTCTATACGTAATTAATGCTTGTAATTAGTTTCGCCTGGATTAACTACACTCTACGAATATTATTCAATTATCTTGGCCTTTCATATATTGCTGAATATATGATTTTAATGGAATCTAATGGTAAAATTGTGGGTATTTTTCTAGTTTCACGGTGTTTGGGAGAAATTCCATATCTCCTTTACTACTGAAGATACACATACCATTCTTACACCATATTATAGAGGAAGGGTTGCAGTTTATATATATGATAGCAATCTCTTCTAAGTGCTGCCATTTCGGAGAAAATTCTATACAAAAACGACAAATTTTCGACGTTTTTCGTCTGCTACTAGAAAATTACCAAATTGTGTTTTAAAATGAACAAAAATTATACCATCCACTTCAGTTAAAAGTTAATCATTATACGTTTCAAATTAGAAAATTCGATCGCATGAAATCCTATGACTAGGTTTAATCTATTTCTCTATTATTTATAGTTTTCTTCAAGCGGGGTCATTATTTTTCCATAGTCGAGTCTCGCACGGGGAAACAGTAACATATGTAACGGATGTTAAGCGTTCCACAACACTTTACCTAATGAATTATTGATGGTCATTTACATTTATTATTAAAAGATTAAAACGTTCATTTTATTCCACGTCCTTGGACAGATGCACGCTCCAAGAAACGTAGTACATACGTGCATCCATATGTGCTATGGCGTACATCATTTTGCATCTAAAAGCGAGAATCGCATTCATTTTATGCGATCGAATGACTTATTGCGGCTTTATTTTACATTCTGCTAATTACGGGCAGTCAATTAACTCATTTGCCTTGATGATATTGTTAAATATGCACACACTTGCCACAGTTCATCTGCTAACCGACCGACTCCTATCCCTACCGACTCTTTTTCACTATCGGTAGAATTCTCCGGATTCTGTGGAAAGATGTCGTTCACAACTTCAAAACATGTCCAAATTCGAGTAGGTTACTTCGATATAACGCAAAATAGAGGCCAGATAAACAGAATAATTTCGAAAAAATCTTTCGCCTGCTTTCGCGTCGATTGAAGCTGGAAAAAATGGAATTTTCGCTCAGGATTTATTTTACACATTAAGATTCTATACGATATTCTTGGATGTTTTAACAGGCAAGCGAGAAAATGAGGGTTTTTCGATAATAAAACCTTTTTTCTTAAATATCGCTCCCCGATTGATTCGGAAAGAAGCAAAAATGTCGTTCCATACGCACTAGACGAATCTTAGCACATTCCATTCAAGCAGGTTCCACGCACAAAAAGGAAAAAGAAAGGATTGAAAATACTCTTAAAATTCGCTTCAATTAAATCGTCTGGCATCGAACCCGGGTCTTACTGGTAAACTTACAATGCACCACAATAGAAGATCACCATCTCTAACTCTGTGTGAAAATTCAAGCAGAAAAATTTGCTGCAAATATCTCAAACGACTCTATCCCAACTTTTCACGAATGTCAATGGCTCTCTGGATTCGAACCAAGGATGATCTTGGAAATCTAAATCATGTTTCTGAAAGTAATTTATGGTCTCTATCTATATGCCGAATTTCAAGTTTTTATATTATTGGGAAAGGTTTCAAAATAATTCCTAAAAATCGGATCAACTTCTGATTGCAGAGACACCTGGTGTCGAACCCAGAACATATTGTAAGCTGTAAATGCACAATTTGATTTATAAAGACTTGCTCTTGTATCATGCAAAGTTTGAAGTCGATAGCATGCCGGGAAGTACCTAAATTATGTTTCCGTTATCTCCGTAAGAAATGGATTGAGAAGTGAAAATGGCCCTCTGGGATCGAACCAAGGACCATCAGCGAGTAATTAAAATTGTATTATTAAATATTTTTATAATCTCTAACTCCATGTCGAATTTCAAGTTTCGATGCAATCGGGAAGAGGTCGAAAAAAAATCATAAAAATCACCACAATGCATTTTAAACGGCAGATTTTTGCCCCGACCTAGCATCGAACCATGGAGAATATTCGAAGATGTCTTTTTGATTTTCGTTAGATATGCACGGCTTCTAGCGATCCCTCGAATTTAAATTCTCTACTTTTCCGGGAATTGCCACAAAAAAAAATTTCGAAAATCCCGACCATGTATCCTTATGGAGAAAATCGCGACTTTGGGATCTTCTGGAATCGAACCCATGACACCGAGGTTCAAAGTCGGCCTTTTCCTGGAGGTTACACGTTATGGCCAATACGTCGTACAATTCTCAAGTCTATATACAATGGATATCCGGAGAAACGTCTGTATATAATAGATAGTTGACTATCACCATCTGTGTGACAGGAAAGTAAGTTTAATAGTTAGGAGGGTAGCTACAATCTTTTTTGTGAAATTTTGTCTTGTGAATTTCAAACGTTTCTTTTAAATAATCTGTGGAGTCGCCACGTTCACACCGTCAATTTATTTGTTTGCGGTCGAGCTGTGACTTCTGTGCGATTCGAAGAGTTTCTTCGCGATTTCCACGAAGTGAGTGTGTGAGCACATTTCATCGATCGTCTAATCTTAGTTGCGTTAATTTCACGTTTTCTTGCGTTCAGACAATCACGCCTACTTCCATTATGCCTCGGCTGTGCCGGAGTGAAGAAGATGGAATATGTACTATTCGCGTGAAAGTCGAAATGATAAAAAACATATGAAAATTAGATTATTTAGTCATTTCTACAGCATTTTAATTTCGTTTGCGCACCTAACGCCATTCCAAGAAATGTTACTGCTTTTGATGAAGGATTGATGCATTGACGAAATGCATTTGTTAAATCAGGTGCAAGACCACGCGAGTGTAACGTCGCTAACATTCTGCAAGCATGTTGTTCGCGCAAATTTCAAGTCGGCATCATATCGAGAGGGTCCTCAAAAGTAGAAAAAGTATTGAAAATATTCTTAAAATTTATCCGTCATGCTTTTATAAAGATGTACAGCATCGAATCCAGATGATCGGGCGTTACCGTGTGGAAAGCCATTCAGATAATGAAGAAAAACAGTGTAAATGTAAGCATTAGTTTTCAATCTTTCACTGACCAGTCGAAATCCGAAATACCTGCTGCGGCCTTAAACATTTTAGGTTGTCGCACTGCAACTTAGCAGCCACGATCCAAAAACTCCCCGAAAAATGATGCTCTTATCAATCGCCCTCTCTCGCCCCTCAAAAAAGAAACTAGATACTCCTGGCAACCGCTGATCCATAACATCCCACATCGCCGATGTTACCAGAAAGCTTGGCCTAGAAAGAAAGAGCAGGGCCACGTTTTATGAGCTTTCATTTTTCGCGAAAACTATAATCGAAATGTTTATGTCCTTGGAAATGTTTAGCGAAGTAATGCACTGCTGAAAACCAGAGCAGTTACTGGAAGGTTTTTCGGAAAAAAATATTTTCTGAAAAATTGCGCAAATGGCTCCGGAATTGAGTTATTTCGAAGGAAAATGTTGTTTTACTTCACATTCTGTAACGATTTCTTGGATTTCATTGAGTATAAACGAGGAAAAGATTGTTTACCGGAAAAAATACTTGGAAATGGTTAAATTCGCTCCGTATTCGATTTCTTAAGAGGGAAAATGTTGTTTTAATTTACATTATGTGAGAATGTCTTCTGCGATTAATGCCTCATAATTTGAGCTAGATAGAATATGCCGGGCTAAAATACGTTTAAAAACAATTAAAAAAGGGAAGAGTCGTAGTTAAGTACGAGTAAAATGTAGCTTGCATACTGCAAGCAGATCGACAACGATAATTTTATATCGGCAATACATCGGGACGGGCAGTCAAAAGAAAAAAAGGATTAAATTATTCTAAAATTCGCTGCAATTTAATCGTCGGGCATCGAACCCGGGTCTTTCTGTTCGACTTACTATGCAGCACAACAGAATAACACCACTACGTGTGAAAATTCAAGCAGAAATATTGGCTGCAACTACCTGAAACGATGTCCTACTTTTCCCATGTATTCCATGTAACCCAGGAACAGTACGGTCTTATCTAAATTCTTATCTAAACTACCTCGATGTATTTTAAAGGGCACCCAGCATCGAACCCGGGATTTTTCCCGTAAAAGTCATGTATGTTTTCGATAGAACATTACCATATATGTAGGCTCCTAGAGTTTCGATTCTCTACCTATCCGGGAAGTATTTTATTTTTTTAAACCCGAAAATCAAAGCAATG
Organism: Sympetrum striolatum; assembly: GCA_947579665.1. NCBI lineage: Eukaryota > Metazoa > Arthropoda > Insecta > Odonata > Libellulidae > Sympetrum > Sympetrum striolatum. Next base: position 69,586 of record CANPUZ010000125.1, on the reverse strand, counting down.
CTATTAAAGGTGAAAAATAGGGACTTTGGGAATCGAACCCATGACGCTGAGGTTCAAATTCGCGTTATTTCTGGCGGTTGAAGGTAATGAATAATGCGTCGTAAAAATTTCAAGTCAATGACACCTTCGGTTTGGCCTGTGAATTACAGTCCTCTCTATCTATCAGTATACATGAATGAATTTGGAGAAGCATCTATATATACTAGATATTCGAGTAAAGTGTTGCATGCATGTTGATGACAGGGTCGACATCATATCGAGAGGGTCATCAAAAGTAGAAAAAGGATTCTTAAAATTCGCCGCAATTCCATCGTCCGGCATCGAACCCGGGTCTTACTGATGTTACTTACTATGGAGCACAACACAAGATCACCAACTCTAACTATATGTGAAAATTCAAGCAGAAATATTGGGTGCAACTGCCTCAAACCAAATTTTCCCTTATATTCCTTACGAGTAAAATGTTGCTTGCATACAGAATGTATTTATTACTTTATTCACTTGCCAAGTATTGAGTTTCAATGTTATCGAGAAGGGCTAAAAAAAATATTAAAAATCGTCGCAATTCGTAATTTTTAGACGCCTGGTGTCGAACCCAGGACCTTTCGGAAGATGCTAATAGGCATAATTAGGACCTGATCTTAATTAATGCCAACTTAGAAGTCCATATCATACAGGGAAGGTCCTGAATAAAACTCCATTATCCACTGCTGAAATGCATAGGGTAATGTTTGAAGGCTTTCTGGGATCGAACCAAGGACAATCGATGAAATCTAAGACACGTTTTCGAAATGAACCCATTATGTCTATCTATATGCCGAATTTCGAGTTTTAACATTATTGGGAAAAGGTTCAAAATAATTCTTAAAAATCGGACCAGTTACCGATTGCAGAGACGCCTGGTGTCGAACCCATGACCTACAGGCAGCTGTGAACATACAATATGACTTGTCTTGACTTGATCTCATTTAATGCAAAGTATGAAGTCAATAACTTGCCGAGAAGTACGTTAAATTTGCTCCCGTAAAAGGCCGTCCAAAATGTTTAAAGATTTGTTTGATTTGTATAACTTGTACCTGAAGACGACGGTCCTCCGTTGAAACAATGAAACTGTTGAACAATTAAAACATTTTTGTGGAAAAAGCACAAATTATCTCCTTCATTTTGCAAGATAGTGATGGCTAAGAGATGAGAAAAAAGGAACGTGGAAAAAAACAATGAAATACAGTACCGATATGCACTTGCATGCGATAATAAGAATCAGTGCAAGATGGTAATTAAAATCTTAACATCTTTCGCATTTATGATCGTACGAGAGATCAACAATCACCTTCGTCGTTAGGGAGTTGTTTATGCCCGCGAAATCACACGAATCTTTCGTACTTTTCGTCTGAATTCTCGAAACTTCGACTCGAAGGCGATATTCCACGACCGAAAAAAGAATCTTCATTCAATTTCCTATCTTTTGGTGTTCGTCTCGATTTCATTATCTCCGATTTAATTCTTCAAAAGAAAAAGTGTCTGCAGTCGACCCAAACGAAGGATTTGCTCAGAGAATGCTAAGCGGTGTCAACATTTATTAAGCATGTACTGAGCGAGGACAACACGTTATAGATTTGAAAAAACAAAACGGATGTTGACATATAACAACGAAAATCTCGCATACCAGAGGAATTAACTTATAAAACACGTTTCCATGACAGGCGATGAACAACGAAAGGAAAACATACTCGCGCCTATTACTAAAGTTCCCCTGAAATTTTCAATGTTTCGATCGAAATACAAGTAAACCTACACGAATTGTGATTCGTTTTCAAAATCTCGACGAGATCGTTCCGAATGCTGAACATAAGTCTAATTTAAGCCACCAATTCACTAAGAAAACGACAAAACCAATAATTTCCGCGAACCTATTAATTTTGCTGGCTCTCTTTTGCTTCAAGTTCGAGTAAATCTAGTCAAATTTGGACTATTGTTAACGTCACATTCCCGTATCACCGATACTAAACACTGATAAGATAAGACCATACTGTTCCTGGGTTCGATGCCAGAGAACATTAATATATCTCACATAATGAATATAAGCAGGACGTCGTTTGAATTGAATTTTCACACTTAGTTGGAGATGGCGATGAGAAAAGAGAAAGACTTATACGAACAAAAAAGAAAGTTGAAAAATTTTTATCCCTCACGGAATCGATCCCGTGATCGACGATTCCACTGCCGGGCTCGATACCACTACACCACGGCTACCTTGGCAAACTTAGCCGTACGCATAGTTACAAGTCGCTAACGGTGAACGGTGAAATCCGACGCTGATTTTAAACGCTTATTTCTTAAAAATTAGCGAAAGTTAGTCGCTAAGGTTTCACAATTGTTATTATTATTTGCACAGAGCCTTCCCTAAAAGTATTATGAAGATCCCTTTCACACAACGCGTAATGTTCCCTTGTAAGACGAATAAAGACGAAATGGAAAGGTCACTGTCATTTATTGCATTGTTATTAATATAAAAACGTATCACTAAGTACATTACAAATCATACAGTGAAGAGACAAGAAAAGAATGTAAACAAGAACTCGAGCCAGAATCCATGAAAGAACACTAAGAAAGATTGCATAATAATAGGCTGTGGATCGAAAAAAGTTCAGAGAAAGATAGCTGAGGAAGCAAATCGTTAAAGAATATGATGTTAAGACGCCAGGAAGCTACAAACCAAAGATTAAAATTTTGATATTGATGAGCATCTAAATTATGAAGAATTGAAAGTATGTTTGATAGACCAAAATAGTGAGGTGTTTAAAGTAGATTCTTCAATTGATATAATTGTAAATAAGGAGGTAGAAGGGAAAAAGACAGCAGGAATAGGATAAATAAAATTAAAGAGAAGTTGAGAGGTTATTAAGGCTAAGGAAAAGGGGAGACATAATGTAGGATGGGAAAGATATAGAATTGAAGAAGATATGGGAATTACAAGATGCTACTCTTAAGAACATAAAAGTACCTATTGCCAAAAAGGTATTAAAAGTGTAAAATGTGGTGAAGAACATTTAACCAAGGACTGAAAAAGTATTATTGAAAAATGTGTAAATTGTGATGCAGTTAATTTTAAACTGTGTCTTAATTTAGGTGTTAATCACAGTGTATTAAGTAAGAAATTTTCTGTCTATCAAAGTATATGTGGAGTTATGAGGAAGATGGTAGATTATGGGATTAAATAGCAATTAAGGATGACAAAAGATTAAATAATTGAATGGGTATTGATTTTAAATGTTAATGGACTGATTGACGAGGTGAGAAGATTGGCTGTGAAAATTAATCCAGTGATTATAGTGGAATCAGAGACTCATATCGTGGAGGAGGGGCAGATTAAAATTGATGGTTATTATGTATATAGTTGTGTCTCCTGTTCAAGACACACTGGAGGTGTAATGATGTAAGTTAATGATAAAATATGTAGTGTGGTGTTTGGCAAAACAGTGGAAGCACTGAGTATTCAAGATTGGTAACAATGATGATTAGATTGGAGTGAATTGCAACTTCACTGCCTCTCTTGACGGATCTACAAAAATAAGAAAGAAGTTTGTGGCCACTTATTGCACATTGAGCTAATTCACAGTTCTTTAGCCAATGTATGGCAAGAGTTACAATGTTAGCTTGCAGATCAGATATGAGTACCTTCAGATTATCAGTTTTGTTACTTTGAGTGACTGAATATTCGTAATCAAGATATTAATGTAAATGGTTTATTCACAGGCAGGAATTGCCCTTTATTGAAGTAAAGATTAATTAATAAAGTACAAATGTCAGTGCAAGTCCAGTAATAAGAATTGGTCACATGCCAAAATACAAAATATTAACAGTTACAAAGATTAAAAATTATTTATATACCGCAGGTATTATTAGTCAGTTATCTTGTTGCAATCTCAGTTTTGCTATGACCCCTTTTTAAAAAGAATTTATGGATTTGTTAAATAGATCCATGTTATTGCAAGTGCTGTTACAGGAGCACACGATTCAGTTAATTGGTAAATAATATAGATAAGTTTTAGAGAGGTAGGGAACTTCAAATAGGTTAGAATTGCGAGTGTATGTATGGGGAATTTTGAATATTTTGAGTGTTAAAATGTCAGTACAGAATACTAAATTAATCAAGACATCATATATAAAAAGTATACCAATATACTCTCTACGTGCTTGAAGGAAAAGCAGATTTGGTAATGTTTCACAGTGCCCCATTTCTCTTGCAATGTTAAATTTATATGACATCATCCTAAGAAATTTATTTGGCACTCTTTCAAGGTAATGGAAATATTTGTAGTAGAAAGGGTTCTATTTGCAGCTGAGGGTAGGTGTACAAGGAACTTTGAGGGTTACAAGGGATAGAATTTCAGAACAGGAAATCATGTTATTTAGGACTTTATAAATGGAAATTTATACCAATATATTCCCTTCTGGGCTGAAGGGTATGCTCGTTCAGCTGACTTAATAATGGCCAGGTTCTCTTACAATGTTGAATTTAAAAGATGTCATTCTGAGAAATTTGTTTTGGACTGTTTCTAAAGAGTTGATATACTTATTGTAATACAGGTTCCAAACGATTGAGCAGTACACGAATTGAGACCTTACTAGAGAGGTGTACTATATTTTATGGCAATAGATATCCCTGAAGTCACTACATGTTCTACCAATGAAGCCCATCATATTATATGCTTTTGAAGTGATACTGTTAATATGCAAGTCAAAAATTATCCTAGAGTCAAAAACAACTCCTAAATCAGAGATGTAGTTCACTATTTAAGCAGTTCTCTGATAGAAAGTAATTAGCACAGATGGTAGTTTTGATTAGTGATAACTTATAATACCATGCTTTTGTACATTGAGTTCCAGTAGGTTTTTGCAACACCATTCCCTGACCTCAATAAGACAATTTTGCAGTAGTTTGACATCACTATTGCAGGTGACATAATGATAGAATTTAAGATCATCAGCACACAAGAGAAACTTGACAGAGTTAAGAGGATTTCTGATATCATTAATGAGTAATAAAAACTGTAGAGGACCCATCAACTACTTTGAATAGCAACAGACTTTAATTTTCTGAGAATTTTTGCCACAGAGAGTGTATTTGAGGAAAAGTTTATATTATTATTTTGACTAATCACAGGTAAATCATTGGGTGTGACATCTGTGTATACCTTTGAGAAGCAGTTTGCAAATGTTTAACAATGTTGTATGCGAATGTTTGCACGGTAGAAATGCCTTACCGTTCACTGATGTCGGGAATAGTAGCTTCGCTGTATAGTTATATTTTTTGAAGAAAATAGAGAGGCAGCATGATGGTATACCTCAAGAAGTTGATGTAAAATACGCTAAATTAATTAATGTGATGGAATGAATGAATTACAGTGATTAAAACCTTAGTGATGTTAAATAGTAACATTCTCATATCACTTTGTGATGAAATTCACATATTTAAGCCCATATGGTATATTTGATTTAATGAATGTCCACAGCTTCGAACAATTTAATTATATACTGAAAGAGAATGATGAAATCCTTTTTCTCTGTGTATCCAACATTGATGGTTCAAGAAACTTCTACAATTCTCAAACCTGATGACCAACTCTCTACTTCATATTTTCCTTAAACACTAAAAAAACTCCACTGTAATTGTAAGCCTTCTTATAACTTTTCACAATCAAATTTACCTGAAAAAGGAACCATTTCTCTATCTTTAATTGGTCCAGTAATTTGAATGCTATTCTTAGTTTGGTCAGAGATATATTTTAATGAAACTGTACTCTGAGCAATTGGAACCTATGTCCCATAATATATACCCAATTCAGATTTAAGTTTCCCAAAATGGGTTGTCAGGCTGAATTACTGGAATTAATTTCTCTTAAGAAAAAGGTTTTGAATGTGTTCTACTGATAATCTTAAATCATCATTGTTACTCTTCCCTCACAGTGCCATTAACAGTTTTGTTTAACATGTCACTCATGACTGGCTAATTCCCCTCAAATCGAAATTATAGCTATGTCAACCGATATAAGTATTAACTACATATATTGTCCTCTAGTCACCATCTCAAAAATACTAAAACTCTTTGAAAAACTTGTTTATAATATCATTCATCTCCAACTCGGAAAGATTATTTTACCACAGCATGGATTCATGAAAGGGCAACCAACTCTTACCTATTTATTTCTTTATAATACTATTCTACAAGCATTTGATACCAAGAACCAAATTGATGCAAGATATATTGATAGTTCAAAAGCCTTTAATAAAGTAAATCACATAATTTTCATAAGATTGAAGGCTATAGACTAACATTTTGGATTTATTTCATGGATTAGAGGCTATTTAAATTAAAGATTTATTAGAGTTAGAACACATTATTCCAATCCCTATTATCAGATTGAAAAACATTTAGAATATGTTCAAAGGAGATTTTTAAAACATTTGTTCTATAAATGACTTTTCTGCAAAGAAGATTGTTCATGTACCCTCATACTTTCCCAATTACAAATGAACTCTCTTGAAACCAGACAGGAGGTTGACTGACCGTTTTAAAATAAATATTTTATTAGTCCAAAAAGCCATCCAGGCGTAGCAAAGGACCTTCTCAAAAATAAACTTTGGTATACACAAGTACCTCATATATATATATATATAGATTTATGACAGTCATAATACCTTCTGCTCATAAGATAGGCTTACAGTGTTCTGTGATTTTAGCCCCAGCCAAAATCCTCATTACCTTTTTTCTGAATCTACAGTATTTTGTGCTTCATCTCAACCAATGAGAGGGCAAACGAGTAGACTAATGAAGAATGAAACAAGGCGTGTAAAAGCAGATGTAAATATCGATGATATGTATGAAATTTTAGGTAACTAAGATTTGTTGTTGTCCTTTGTTGATTTCTTACTAAAGTTTTGAAAGAAATCTCACAGGGAAGATATTTATAATTGCATTAGTTACTTTGTATGGTCTTAAATGGTTGAATTTAACAGACATTGCTTGCAGAAGATTTTCAAGTGCCCAAATTCGAGCACAAGGATACTTATGGTAATAAAATATCGATATCTAATATACTATCAGCCCTACAGTGAATCCCTAAATTTCATAATTTTATTAACTGGAAGTCGGTGCGTGATTTTCGGAACTTAGTATCAGTGAAAGAAGTAGAAAATTAGTAAGTACACAGTACCTTCGATACACTCACTGACTGATTTCTTGGAGGTTAGATTTCCACGAATTCCTTAGGTGCTTCATAAAGTTATTGTTGGAACTGTTGCTGTCTTCAAATCAGTTTACTATTGGTCAGCTAGTAAGACCTCGATTCGTATAAACGGATAGGTATCTTTTATTTTTTAATATTTGCTACAAAAGCAAAATCCTCTCGTATCCTTGTGAACGGAAGTACTGCAACTTTCAACTGTAGCGCTTTTCTATACGTAATTAATACTTGTAATTAGTTTCGCCTGGATTAACTACTCTACGAATATTATTCAATTACCTTGGCCTTTCATATATTGCTGAATATATGATTTTAATGGAATCTAATGGTAAAATTGTGGGTATTTTTCTAGTTTCACGGTGTTTGGGAGAAATTCTATATCTCCTTTACTACTGAAGATACACATACCATTCTTACACCATATTATAGAGGAAGGGTTGCAGTTTATATATATGATAGCAATCTCTTCTAAGTGCTGCCATTTCGGAGAAAATTCTATACAAAAACGACAAATTTTCGACGTTTTTCGTCTGCTACTAGAAAATTACCAAATTGTGTTTTAAAATGAACAAAAATTATACCATCCACGTCAGTTAAAAGTTAATCATTATACGTTTCAAATTAGAAAATTCTATCGCATGAAATCCTATCACTAGGTTTAAAGTATTTCTCTATTATTTATAGTTTTCTTCAAGCGGGGTCATTATTTTTCCATAGTCGAGTCTCGCACGGGGAAACAGTAACATATGTAACGGATGTTAAGCGTTCCACAACACTTTACATAATAAATTATTGATGGTCATTTACATTTATTATTAAAAGATTAAAACGTTCATTTTATTCCACGTCCTTGGACAGATGCACGCTCCAAGAAACGTAGTACATACGTGCATCCATATGTGCTATGTCGTACATCATTTTGCATCTAAAAGCGAGAATCGCATTCATTTTATGCGATCGCATGACTTATTGCGGCTTTATTTTACATTCTGCTAATTACGGGCAGTCAATTAACTCATTTGCCTTGATGATATTGTTAAATATGCACACACTTGCCACAGTTCGTCTGCTAACCGACCGACTCCTATCCCTACCCACTCTTTTTCACTAACGGTAGAATTCTCCGGATTCTGTGGAAAGATGTCGTTCGCAACTTCAAAACGTGTCCAAATTCGAGTAGGTTACTTCGATATAACGCAAAATAGAGGCCAGATAAATAGAATAATTTCGAAAAAATCTTTCGCCTGCTTTCGCGTCGATTGAAGCTGGAAAAAATGGAATTTTCGCTCAGGATATATTTTACACATTAAGATTCTATACGATATTCTTGGATGTTTTAACAGGCAAGCGAGAAAATGAGGGTTTTTCGATAATAAAACCTTTTTTCTTAAATATCGCTCCCCGATTGATTCGGAAAGAAGCAAAAATGTCGTTCCATACGCACTAGCCGAATCTTAAGCCCGGTTCACACGGTGTATGTTTTCTAGCTTAATTCTTTGCGTGGATCTCTGCATGCTTGCTAGCAGTAAATAGTTCAGCTAGCAACGCATAGCAACCAACCATCAGCGAAGCATGCAGGAAAAATAGCACCTGTCCTATTTCTCAAAATCAAGCAAGGGAGCATGCCCAGCAGCAGGCAGACACGAAATTTTCATGCTAGCGAGCATGCAGGGTTCCACGCAAGGAATCAAGCTAGAAAACATGCACCGTGTGAAAATTCAAGCAGAAAAATTTGCTGCAAATATCTCAAACGACTCTATCCCAACTTTTCACGAATGTAAATGGCTCTCTGGATTCGAACCAAGGATGATCTTGGAAATCTAAATCATGTTTCTGAAAGTAATTTATGGTCTCTATCTATATGCCGAATTTCAAGTTTTTATATTATTGGGAAAGGTTTCAAAATAATTCCTAAAAATCGGATCAACTTCTGATTGCAGAGACACCTGGTGTTGAACCCAGAACACGTTGTAAGCTGTAAATGCACAATTTGATTTATAAAGACTTGCTCTTGTATCATGCAAAGTTTGAAGTCGATAGCATGCCGGGAAGTACCTAAATTATGTTTCCGTTATCTCCGTAAGAAATGCATTGAGAAGTGAAAATGGCCCTCTGGGATCGAACCAAGGACCATCAGCGAGTAATTAAAATTGTATTATTAAATATTTTTATAATCTCTAACTCCATGTCGAATTTCAAGTTTCGATGCCATCGGGAAGAGGTCGAAAAAAATCATAAAAATCGCCACAGCGCATTTTAAACGGCAGCTTTTTGCCCCGACCTAGCATCGAACCATGGAGAATATTCGAAGATGTCTTTTTGATTTTCGTTAGATATGCACGGCTTCTAGCGATCCCTCGAATTTCAATTCTCTACTTTTCCGGGAATTGCCACAAAAAAAAATTTCGAAAATCCCGACCATGTATCCTTATGGAGAAAATCGCGACTTTGGGATCTTCTGGAATCGAACCCATGACACCGAGGTTCAAAGTCGGCCTTTTCCTGGAGGTTACACGTTATGGCCAATACGTCGTACAATTCTCAAGTCTATATACAATGAATATCCGGAGAAACGTCTGTATACAATAGATAGTTGACTATCACCATCTGTGTGACAGGAAAGTAAGTTTAATAGTTAGGAGGGTAGCTACAATCTTTTTTGTGAAATTTTGTCTTTTGAATTTTAAACGTTTCTTTTAAATAATCTGTGGAGTCGCCACGTTCACACCGTCAATTTATTTGTTTGCGGTCGAGCTGTGACTTATGTGCGATTCGAAGTGTTTCTTCGCGATTTCCACTAAGTGAGTGTGTGAGCACATTTTATCGATCGTCTAATCTTAGTTGCGTTAATTTCACGTTTTCTTGCGTTCAGACAATCACGCCTACTTCCATTATGCCTCGGCATTGCCGGAGTGAAGAAGATGGAATATGTACTATTCGCGTGAAAGTCGAAATGATAAAAAACATATGAAAATTAGATTATTTAGTCATTTCTACAGCATTTTAATTTCGTTTGCGCACCTAACGCCATTCCAAGAAATGTTACTGCTTTTGATGAAGGATTGATGCATTGACGAATTGTCAACAGTTGTTAAATCAGGTGCAAGACCACGCGAGTGTAACGTCGCTAACATTCTGCAAGCATGTTGTTTGCGCAAATTTCAAGTCGGCATCATATCGAGAGGGTCCTCAAAAGTAGAAAAAGTATTGAAAATATTCTTAAAATTTATCCGTCATGCTTTTATAAAGATGTACAGCATCGAATCCAGATGATCAGGCGTTACCGTGTAGAAAGCCATTCAGATAATGAGGAAAAACAGTGTAAATTTAAGCATTAGTTTTCAATCTTTCACTGACCAGTCGAAATCCGAAATACCTGCTGCGGCCTTAAACATTTTAGGTTGTCGCACTGCACTTTAGCAGCCAGGATCCGAACTCCCCGAAAAATGATGCTCTTATCAATCGCCCTCTCTCACCCCTCAAAAAAGAAACTAGATACTCCTGGCAACCGCTGATCCATAACATCCAACGTCGCCGATGTTACCAGAAAACTTGGCCTAGAAAGAAAGAGCAGGGCCACGTTTTATGAGCTTTCATTTTTCGCGAAAACTATAATCGAAATGTTTATGTCCTTGGAAATGTTTAGCGAAGTAATGCACTGCTGTAAACCAGAGCAGTTCCTCGAAGGTTTTTCGGAAAAAAATATTTTCTGAAAAATTGCGCAAATGGCTCCGGAATCGAGTTATTTCGAAGGAAAATGTTGTTTTACTTCACATTCTGTAACGATTTCTTGGATTTTATTGAGTATAAACGAGGAAAAGATTGTTTACCAAAAAAAAATACTTGGAAATGGTTAAATTCGCTCCGTATTCGATTTCTTAAGAGGGAAAATGTTGTTTTAATTTACATTATGTGAGAATGTCTTCTGCGATTAATGCCTCATAATTTGAGCTAGATAGAATATGCCGGGCTAAAATACGTTTAAAAACAATTAAAAAAGGGAAGAGTCGTAGTTAAGTACGAGTAAAATGTAGCTTGCATACTGCAAGCAGATCGACAACGATAATTTTATATCGGCAATACATCGGGACGGGCAGTCAAAAGAAAAAAGGATTAAATTATTCTAAAATTCGCTGCAATTTAATCGTCGGGCATCGAACCCGGGTCTTTCTGTTCGACTTACTATGCAGCACAACAGAATAACACCACTACGTGTGAAAATTCAAGCAGAAATATTGGCTGCAACTACCTGAAACGATGTCCTACTTTTCCCATGTATTCCATGTAACCCAGGAACAGTACGGTCTTAGCTAAATTCTTTTCAAAACCCTACGCTAAATATACATCTTCCACGTAAGCAAAAACTTCCTTTTGTTTAGATGAGTACACCAAAAAATATAATGAAAAACTACCTCGATGTATTTTAAAGGGCACCCAGCATCGAACCCGGGATTTTTCCCGTAAAAGTCATGTATGTTTTCGATAGAACATTACCATATATGTAGGCTCCTAGAGTTTCGATTCTCTACCTATCCGGGAAGTATTTTATTTTTTTTAAACCCGAAAATCAAAGCAATGCTATTAAAGGTGAAAAATAGGGACTTTGGGAATCGAACCCATGACGCTGAGGTTCAAATTCGCGTTATTTCTGGCGGTTGAAGGTAATGAATAATGCGTCGTAAAAATTTCAAGTCAATGACACCTTCGGTTTGGCCTGTGAATTACAGTCCTCTCTATCTATCAGTATACATGAATGAATTTGGAGAAGCATCTATATATACTAGATATTCGAGTAAAGTGTTGCCTGCATGTTGATGACAGGGTCGACATCATATCGAGAGGGTCATCAAAAGTAGAAAAAGGATTCTTAAAATTCGCCGCAATTCCATCGTCCGGCATCGAACCCGGGTCTTACTGATGTTACTTACTATGGAGCACAACACAAGATCACCAACTCTAACTATATGTGAAAATTCAAGCAGAAATATTGGGTGCAACTGCCTCAAACGACGACCAAATTTTCCCTTATATTCCTTACGAGTAAAATGTTGCTTGCATACAGAATGTATTTATTACTTTATTCACTTGCCAAGTTTTGAGTTTCAATGTTATCGAGAAGGGCTAAAAAAAATATTAAAAATCGTCGCAATTCGTAATTTTTAGACGCCTGGTGTCGAACCCAGGACCTTTCGGAAGATGCTAATAGGCATAATTAGGACCTGATCTTAATTAATGCCAACTTAGAAGTCCATATCATACAGGGAAGGTCCTGAATAAAACTCCATTATCCACTGCTGAAATGCATAGGGTAATGTTTGAAGGCTTTCTGGGATCGAACCAAGGACAATCGATGAAATCTAAGACACGTTTTCGAAATGAACCCATTATGTCTATCTATATGCCGAATTTCGAGTTTTAACATTATTGGGAAGAGGTTCAAAATAATTCTTAAAAATCGGACCAGTTACCGATTGCAGAGACGCCTGGTGTCGAACCCATGACCTACAGGCAGCTGTGAACATACAATATGACTTGTCTTGACTTGATCTCATTTAATGCAAAGTATGAAGTCAATAACTTGCCGAGAAGTACGTTAAATTTGCTTCCGTTATCTCCATAAGAAATGCATTGAAGGATGTAATAGCCCTCTGGGATCGAACCATGGACCATCAGCGAATTGCTAAAATTCGATTATAGAATATATTTATGATATCTATCCACGTTCCAAGTTTCCAAGTCATCGGGAAGTATTTAAAAAAAAATCTTAAAAATCGCAATGTAAATTAAACGGGAGAATATTAGCATCGTAGATGCAAGGTCAGGGCAATTCAGAAAAAATTGTTTCCCTTTTTGCTTCGCTTGCGATCATCTCAATTCGTGCATCGCATTAATTCAATGCATCTTTTCGTGATGATAGATGCCCTCGGTTGGAAGAATTGCTGGGAAAGCCTCAGTTGAGCGGCCACAATGGTTAGTTATCGGTGGGGGGTAATGAAAGGACGAACCAGCGGTTCGGAACTCGTTAAGCAGGGAAAGTATTTCTAATTGTTCCGAGAAGTTGAGAGGATGGCCTTTGTCACAAAGATGCAGGATATCGGCAGCAAGGATGGATTCTAGGAGATGTTTTGCGAAATGGGTCTTCTTTGAATTACTAGCAAAGGAACTTTGATGCTCTTTTGTTCTGAAGGAGAAAGAGCATCGCACTCAAGTCTGTATAGTCTGTGCTTTTGAATGACGTTCGAGCATGTCTTTACCATTGCAAAATATTCTTCCCAAATTCAAGGAGGATTTAAAAGAAGTTCTGATAGTGTTTTTGGGGAAACGATTGGCAATGCTTTGGGAAATATTATTGATGAAGGTTATTTTACACCATCGCCATTGGGAGCATTGAGTGTTTTATTAATGGCTAAATTTCTAACGTTTACGAGTCAAAAGTTTGTCGATGAGAGAACCGTCGTTGGAAGCGATCGATTTAATTGTTTGGAATTAAACAAGAAATAATTCTGGTCAGTACACCATTTGGTAAGAAATGTCACTTTTTAGCAGGGGATACAGTCCGTTAATACAGTTTAATAATTTGTCCAAAATGTTTAAAGATTTGTTTGATTTGTATAACTTGTACCTGAAGACGACGGTCCTCCGTTGAAACAATGAAACTGTTGAACAATTAAAACATTTTTGTGGAAAAAGCACAAATTATCTCCTTCATTTTGCAAGATAGTGATGGCTAAGAGATGAGAAAAAAGGAACGTGGAAAAAAACAATGAAATACAGTACCGATATGCACTTGCATGCGATACTTAAATAAGAATCAGTGCAAGATGGTAATTAAAATCTTAACATCTTTCGCATTTATCATCGTACGAGAGATCAACAATCACCTTCGTCGTTAGGGAGTTGTTTATGCCCGCGAAATCACACGAATCTTTCGTACTTTTCGTCTGAATTCTCGAAACTTCGACTCGAATGCGATATTCCACGACCGAAATAAGAATCTTCATTCAATTTCCTATCTTTTGGTGTTCGTCTCGATTTCATTATCTCCGATTTAATTCTTCAAAAGAAAAAGTGTCTGCAGTCGACCCAAACGAAGGATTTGCTCAGAGAATGCTAAGCGGTGTCAACATTTATTAAGCATGTACTGAGCGAGGACAACACGTTATAGATTTGAAAAAACAAAACGGATGTTGACATATAACAACGAAAATCTCGCATACCAGAGGAATTAACTTATAAAACACGTTTCCATGACAGGCGATGAACAACGAAAGGAAAACATACTCGCGCCTATTACTAAAGTTCCCCTGAAAAATTCAATGTTTCGATCGAAATACAAGTAAACCTACACGAATTGTGATTCGTTTTCAAAATCTCGACGAGATCGTTCCGAATGCTGAACATAAGTCTAATTTAAGCCACCAATTCACTAAGAAAACGACAAAACCAATAATTTCCGCGAACCTATTAATTTTGCTGGCTCTCTTTTGCTTCAAGTTCGAGTAAATCTAGTCAAATTTGGACTATTGTTAACGTCACATTCCCGTATATTGAACAAAAAATACAATTCATTTAGAAACATACGAAAATCCAGTGGAATTTGCAGACTTGTTGACGATCAGAACTATATGCTTCTAATTATTGCGTAAAATTCTCATTCTTTCGAGTAGATTGCGAAAAAGATGGCGAAATTCGAGCACCGAAGTTTTCTTTCTTTTCCGCCGATATGCCGGTGTACCGAGTCCAACTTCAGGCCTACCTCAGAACATTAATGAACGAAATGTCCATTGTTGGATCCGAGTTCCTTCATATTGGGGACTGTATAGAGTTAAGAAGATGAGAAACTTTGGTGAGAAAAAGCGGACGACGGAGTCCCAAAGGGGAATCCCCGAAATCTATTTTTAGACCTCTGAGCGTAAATTTTCCCGCCTTGCACTGACGTAAGGAAACGGCCTCTCGGCCTCTCGAGATGCAGCGGAAAGCCCTGCTGATTGCGCATGTTCTTCCGTTTCAATTTTTTCCTCTTTCCATTCTCTAGATGCTGTGTGTCCTGCATTTACCCATCTTTCGTCGAGGTTAAATATTTCACGGCCTTCATCTCGAAACCTTCTTATTTTTTTCAATTCCGCACGACAACAATCTCATTATTTTCGATGAGTAAGGCTTTGCCGATCCTTTTCTCGAATTGAAACCCAATTTCCTTCAGCAACTTCCAAAATGTTACCGTTTTAAAATTTGGAAGGGTTTTTCGTCATCATTTACGACTCGTAACACTGATTTAACAGTCGGAAGAATGTTTTTAAAAAAGAAGGATTGAGGGAACAGCCCTAGCCGCTCGAACGATCGCGCGTAATGCGGTACCGCCGTAAGAAAAATTGCATTTCTTAAGTTGTTTAGGAATTTGAAGGGTCCGGACGTGCACAGAAAATAAATTCACTATTTTCTTAGAAACTTTCTCGCTGGATGTTTTTCCGTGGGCGAATTGGACGCGAAGTGGCAGGCGTCTCCTTTTTTCGATGCATTTTCCGAGAAATTCTCGACTGCTCCATTAATTTCTGCTGAAAATTTCCCTAAACTTTACTCATCTGCCTAAGCATTAACACTAAAGGAAAGAGAAGGGGTTGAAGCTGATATTGACGAAAGAAAATCCCATGTTTCTCGCATTAGAGAATCAATGGCACCCGTTCCGAAATAAACGGAACAAAACGCCGTTTTACTTCGAGATGTAACATTTTTGTTGTTTTTCGCAATTATGTTGCAAATGAACAAAAGATAATCAGGGTGCTATGTACGGTATCACCGATACTAAACACTGATAAGATAAGACCATACTGTTCCTGGGTTCGATGCCAGAGAACATTAATATATCTCACATAATGAATATAAGCAGGACGTCGTTTGAATTGAATTTTCACACATAGTTGGAGATGGCGATGTTCTGTTGTGCCCTATATAAAATTACTGTTGTCGATCTTCTTGCAGTATGCAAGCTACATTTTATTCGTAATCCCTAGAAGGTGGTTTTACCTCGCGAGGTATATATCTAAATCTAAAATGTATTTACTTCTCGAGAAAGGGTTCGACACGAGGCGGTATCGATCCTCGACATTCTTTGAAACGTTCAAATTTTAAACCTGAATTCCTATTAGTTTAAACAGTTCGTAAGGATGGAAATGCATCACCAATATTCTTACACAGAACGAAAGCAACTTTTATTCGTTGAAAGACAAAACTTCTTTGCTCGTCGTCTCAAGCCTAAGTTAATATGGACTTAAGATCTGCGCGCAATCGTACGAAAAAGGCTTGGGCTCTCTTTTCCACATTTTAAAAGTTCCGGATATTAATTACATGGCTGTTAACTCCTAAGAAACGGTCCTGTGTTCCCAACAATGCTTTCCTAAGCCGTCTGATCCGTAAATGATCAATTAGAAGTATTTTCAATTCATTAACCTCTTTTTAGAAAAAATCGAAAACCAATCATCCACGAAATATACGAATACAACAAAGGCTTCTACGTTTCCACGGAGTATGTGACGTCATCTTAGAAATATTTTTTTCCAGCATCAGAAGGATGTCGAGTAAAAACTCTTGGAATAGGTCTCGAGAGACTTTGCGCATGCGCAGAAGGCGGCTGAGGAGCGTGACCGGCAACCGACCGAGAGACCCGCTCGTCTACCATCTGTGGCCATGGGGGCGGAGAGGGGTGCCCACGAAACCACCTCGGGAATAAGCGTGCCGCCCACCGCCCCCAACAAACAAAGCCAATATGGACGCCTTCACGAATGATCTCACAACGCCACATATCCAGCAGACGGATGTACATAACAAATAATTTGTTAAACAAACAAATAAAGTGTTTCGAAGGAATTATTGTCGATGAAAAGTCTCGTAAATTACCTGCAGTTATAAACCTATAAATTGCACGAACCGATAAATTGTTAATGAATCGCATTTTAAATTCGATTCAAAGTTTTATCGGCACCACTCTTCCAGCCGAGATATTTTTAGACAACCAAGTTTTTGTAGTTGCAAGCTTTATTACTTTGACAGATTAAAATTGGAAATAATGGTTAATAGCAGGGACGAAGTTACGGCATTTTTGGAATTTTTTGGTAATTCGATAGATTACGTGTGTAGAACGAATCCATTTTCGCGAACTGCTGAACGTTCATTAAAACGCCCAATTACATCGTATTGTGAAAATAAGAAGGAATCGTTCTTGAATGTTTGGAAATATGACGAAGAGATCTTCTAAACCAATTCAAAGAAGAGTAGTTTCACTCTAACATAATGAAGCAAAGACGCAAAGAATTTCGCAAAAAAAGTGCCAGTCTTCGCCGATTTTCTAGCGAATTGCTAGAGAAATGAAATTCGGATTTCTTCGTTTCCAAAGATGTGTAACATTGTGAAGATATTTAATAGTCCATGTAACGAATTTCAAATTCACGTCTCTTTTAGAAGTGGGTGAATTGATTTGGCTGCTAAAAGGTTTCTACGCCGATTTCTGCGATGCGGTCAACGTGCGGGGAGTCTCTCTAAGGCGCGGGAGGGGAAGGAGGGAGGGTAAAGAAAGGGAACGGGAGACTCGAAAAAAGGGTCAATTATTCAATCCAAATCCTCGCAATCGCCGAGTTTTAGGGAAATTCTAATGGCCAAGTAAGACGCTCCGTAAATTCATCTTTGCATCGGTGCTCGTCTCGATCCGCTGACGTAATTATTTCTAATTTTTTAGTGAGAATTCAATGAAGCGTGCACAGAAAGCAATACATTGGAAGCAGTTCATCGAAGGTCTTCTTGTTATCGTCACTTCGCTGTCTTCTCCACATTGGGAGAAGACAGCCTCGCTCAGGGCAGACCGGCTATTGTGATTAGGGGACCGCTTCCCGTTGGTTTTAACGACTTCTAACTTAAATTTAAATACCTCTCAACGAGGCTATTTCTTTCTTTCCACCATCGGATGACGTCAGCGGAGTCGCGAGGACGGTCAGCGGGACCGAGAGCACTAGCGTAGCATTATTAGGCTACGTGGGAAATGACGAGTTATCAGAAATAACAGATTTCTTTAAAATGGCTCGAATCACTCCGGACTTGATTCCTTTCGAAGGAAAATGTCGTTCTATTTCACGTGTGATGGAGGAGGCATGTAATATGATTGGGATTATTATTATTAATTATCCTATTAAGATGATACCGTACCGTTCCAAGGTTCGATGCCAGAGCATATTAAAATTTCTCTCGTAAGGAATATAACGTAAAAGTAGGACGTCCTTTGAGGCAGTTGCAGACAATATTTCCTCTTTAGTTTTCACACATAGTTAATAATGGTGATATCCTGTTTATTACATAGGAAGTATCACCATATAGACCATGGTTCGATGCCAGAAGGCCCCAAAATCGCAATTTTCTCCATAAGGATACATAATGGGGGTTTTCGAAAATTTTTTGAGGCACTTCCCGGAAAAGTAGAGAGTTGAAATTCGAGGGATCGCTAAAAGCCGTGCATATGCAACGAAAATCAAAAAGACATCGCCGAATATTGTCCATGGTTCGATGCTATGTCGGGGCAATAATCGGCCGTTTAAAATGAATTGTGGCGATTTTTAAGATTTTTTTTTGACCAAATCCCGAATGCATTGAAACTTGAAATTTGGCATTGGGTTAGAAATCATAAATATAGTTCATAATCAAATTTTCTGTAATCGCTGATGGTACTTGGTTCGATCCCAGAGGGCCATTTGCACTCTTCAATGCATTTCTTATGGGGATAACGGAAACAAATTTTAGGTACTTCCCGGCATAATATCGCCCTCAAACTTTGTATGATATGAAATCAAGTCCTAACAAGTCATTATTTTCATTCACTGCTGCCAATATGTCCTGGGTTCGAATCCAGGCGTCTCTACAATCAGTCACTGATCCGATTTTTAAGATTTAAATTGAACTCCTTCCCAATAATATTAAAACTTGAAATTCGGCATAAATATAGAGCTCATAGATACCTTTCGAAAACATATTTTAGATTTCCAGGATCGTCCTTGGTTCGTATCCAGTAGGCCCCTTAACATTCGTGAAAAGTAGAACGTCGTTTGAGGTACTTGCAGCAAATATTTCTGCTTGAATTTTCACACATAGTTAGAGATGGTGATCTTCTATTGTAATGCATAGTAAGTTCACCAGGAAGACCCAAGTTCGATGCCAGACGATTAAATTGAAGCGAATTTTAAGAGTATTTTAAATCCTTTTTTTTTTTGAGGACCGTCCCCATATAATGCCGATTTTAAATTATCGTTATCGATCTGCTTGCAGTATGCAAGCTACGTTTTACTCGTACTATATAATGCAGCATTTGTTTATTTGGTTGCTAGAACAATATCGCGTGTATGTACATTGTTGCCTTTAGGTTGATTTTATACCGCAAAGGTTTCCATGTTTTTGCGAATGAAAAGTTCAATCATTTGAAAATGTATTCACAAAGCCAAATAATCAAACCTACAATAGAGAGGGTGATGTTCTTTTCAATTAATACACAGCTGAATTTTAATTTCAGATGTTTACTAATGGTTTCTTTTAGCACAAAATGTCGTCTCTTCTTCCCAATGAATTTTACATGAGCCTATCTTTCATTCAATGCAATTCATTTGTCTTTGTTGTTGATATATTGGACGACTAGTAAATAATGATATAAGTGGGCTCTCAAGTGTGTACACTTTGACAGTGGAACAAATAGTAAAGAATCGCGATATGAGATGGACGTAAACTATAAAAAAGGCAGAGAAACCCTATTTTTAATAAGTATGAAACTGATCTTCTGATCGATTTGGCTATAAGACGAAAAGAGGTCATTGAGAACAAGAAGACAGATGGGAAATAATTGAAGGAGAAAGAGTTGGCATGGCAAAAGATTGTCTCAGAATTCAATTCCCTTCCTGGTGATTTATGGGAAGTTAAATTAAATAACAATTAAATTTGTTTAAGCGATATTTCTTGTAATTTTATCGTACACAATGAAATACTTATTACCTGTCGCTCTTCATTTCGCATGCTTTTGAATTTTATCAATGTATATTTATAGTATTAGTTATTACTACAATGTTATTTTAGTAATCTTCGATATTCGCAAGCATTATAAAGAGAATTACATCGTAACAGCAATTATAGTGTGCTGTTGAAACACTCGTATAACTTAATTTTCTCACTAATTTTGATCTTATTCAAATAACTTAATTAGCTTGCTTAAATTTTAAAATAACAGGAGTGAATTTATATGGTCCTTAAGGTATTGTTAAAAGATCACATGGCCAATTGAAAACATGCTATGAGAACATGAAAAGAAAGACAAGGAAAGATATAGCGCAGGTGAGAAGATGGATATGTATAAGACTGGATGAGAGGAGGGCCATCAAATGAAAAATAATTAGAATTGACGAAAAGGTAGCATTTATTTTGGGTCCTAATGTAAGACCAATGGAAAACCCTTCCGATTCGGATGCTTTTTATCATAGTAATTGTTAGCATAATTATATTCATACCAGTTACCTAAATAAAATGAAAAAAATTATCAAATCTGGTTATTTTTTTAGATCAGTGGCATATAATCATTCTACCACTACATATATCAAATTCATCAGAGGTAGGGATACAGGTAACATAAGTTTACACCTTGTATAAATCATGATAATAGTAAACTACTAATATTCAATGTTTATAGCATGTGTAGGAGAATTCAGATACAGCACAAAATGAATCAGTATCATTTACTGAGACTCCTCTAGTGGAAATTCACGAAGTGGAAGTAGTATATATATATATATATATATATACTCGTATATATATATATATATATATATATATATATATATATTGCATATGAAGCAGTAGTTCTGTGTATTCCGAAAGAATCTCCTGTCAGCATGTGAAACGCACCTGTGGCGTAAAATCTCAACGTAGTCAAAATTTAACTTAAACTTAAGTTTATCCATCGGCAAAAGAGGATTGTTTCTCTGGCTTGGATATTCAAGATGATGGCGAATATTTTCTAAGAGGGAAAGCACTGTTTCTTTCCTCAACGTAGAATTTAGGTTCACTTAAATTATCGAAAAGATTCACCCTAGCGTCATGGTTTCTACGCTGTAAAATATTGTGGTTTTCTAAATAATCTAAATACAGGAGTTCATCTTCAAAATTATCAAATCGAAACGCCATAACTGTTCACTACTCTTGTTGCTACACCTTTTCACAATTTAACCGCGGTTAAGCCTTAACCGAGATTGGTGCACTTGGGCCATAGACTTTATACTTTTTTTGGAATAAGATCATGTCCTATCAAGTCATACTGTGCAATCACAGCTGCCAAAATGGCCTGTCTTCGACACCAGGCGTCTCTAAAATCAGTAACTGTTCCGATTTTTAAGAATTATTTTGAACCCTTTTCCAATAATATAGAAACTTGAAATTCAGCATATAGATAGAGATAATAGATACATTTCAAAAAACATTTCTTACATTTCCAGGATCGTCCTTGGTTCGAATCCAGAGAGCCACTTACATTCGTGAAAAGTAGGACGTCGTTTGAGGCACACCACCATTATTCATTCCTCCCTATTAGCATCTATAAAAGACTGGGGAAAAAACGACCAAAATTAATTATCCGTCCTTGCGATTACTTCCCTATAACGCTTCGTCGATGACTCTCGGAGATCGCGTTCGCTCCTTACTAGATAAATTAGATTCATAGAATCAAGTTCGGCTGTATCATTAATAATATTATATTAATTATTAATAACATATTTTAATCGTTCCGTAAACAATACTTCAATATCTCAAGATAGAAGAAAATTTAATATTTGTTCTTGAATTTTAAGTACATAGCATGTACAATGTAATTAACTTAAGGAGTGCGCTATCAAATTATTAACTGAAAAAGTGGGCGCTGACTCGAAAAAGGTTGGGAACCTATGATTTAGAGTTAAGAAGATGAGAAACTTTATATAGATACTTTCTAGAAAATTGACCTTTTGGTGACCAAACTCGGGAATCGCTCTTATTCTTGCGATTTTTTATATCCATTACTTTACCGAAAAACACACACGGAATATCGCAACACAGGCCACCTCGCGACGAGAGTGGTTCTTTTATAAGCTTGCAGACCTACGTGTTTAACCATGCAATCATTATTTTTCAATCTTTTACAGTCCAGTTCAAATCCCGGCAGCAGACTTAAACATTTTAAGTTGCAGCACTGCGATTTAGCAGCCCAGCTCCTATCGATAAGCGAATCTATTTTTAAATTTCCGAGCAGAAATTTTCCCGCCTTGCAGTCACGTGAGGAGACGGCCTCTCGGCTGCTTTGATATAGTAAGTGGCTTAGTGGGTGAATGGTTAAGACGCTTGCCTACCACGCCAGAGTCCCTTTTTCGATCCCCGGATGAAACATTATTTTAGGCTCCCGGTTAGTCATGAGGACAGCGCGTTCGCCTTTGGCGGGTTCGATTCCCGGTGGGAGCCAATATGCAAAAGTATGTGCTTCACGGGAATGGATATTTCGTAAGGAAGAGAGTTTATTTCACTACTCCTACCTCTTTGATTAACAGGAATAACCGTTTCTTTTCGTCGAATAACTCTGCGATATTCCGTAACTAAATGGCGAATAAAAGAGTCCACGAAGTCTCTTCAGTTTTATTTCAACTGGGTTCTAATCGCTATTATGGAGCGAAAAAATTTATGAATTAGGCCATTATGCCAAACACTGTCGAATGCCTTTTCGAAGTCAAGAAAGATACAATGGGTTGAAAATTTATGTCTAATATAATTGTTAGAAATGAAATATTGTAGCCGAAGAATATAATGGATTGCGCTATAATGTTTACGAAAACCCATTTGTTGTGGTATAAGTATATTAGCAGCGTCGAGAAATGAGAGTAGACGAGAATTTATGAGTTTTTCAAAGATTTTTCCGAGGCAGGAAAGCAGCGATATCGGCCTATGGTTGTCAGGTTCGGTGGGGTTTTAGTTGGGTTTAGGGATGAATACCACCTTTGACTGCTTCCAAGCTGTAGGGAAGTATGTTATTAGAAGGCAGGAGTTGAAAAGATTGGTCAAAAGATCGAGAGCGGGCAGAGAAAAAATTCAGGGATTTGAGCATTTGGTTGATGGAGTCCAAGGTCTGGAGCGGAACGGGTTTTGGTGGATTTTAACAGATCAATAACTTCTTTGGTAGTGCAAGGAGGAATATAAGAATTAGGGGTCCAGTAGAGACTAAAAATGGTGTTAGATATTGAGTTTTCGTGAGGTGACGTTGCATTATTAGCGGAATTGCGGGCATCTGAAGAAGCAAGAATTGACGATTTTGCGGCCGGGTCAAAGTGGAGTTGGTTGTCTTTTTTAAGGGGAGGGGGTACTTTAGTTGGGTTTCGAAGTTGTTTCGCGACTTTCCATGTTTAGTTATCTTTAAAATTTAACTGAGCGACTTTGTTTGACCAAATTTTATTTTTCAAAATTTTTACATCTGATTTAATCTCCTTTTGGAGGGACTTGTAATTTAATAAATCGGAGGGTAGACGATAGATTTTCCGTTTTCCATGAAAGACGTTGCGTTTGTTGATTTTTGTGCGCAGAAATAATGGAAGTCGGATGGGTGAAGCGTCTTGTTGAGCTTGGTTGAAAGTGCGAGTGGCGTGGTTGCGCGCGGCAGTCAAGAACTCAAGAGATGAGAGCAATTTGCTTGTTTATGGAATAAATTGTCGGGGAGACGAGGGGTGGTATGAGATGAATTAAATCGGCAATAAATAGTGAAAACTTTTCCCAATTAGTAGATTTTTTGAGCGAGGGGAAGAAGATGTAAGAAGGTGAGAGGGGGAGGTCTAAAAAGAGGGGAAGATGATCCGAAGAAGGGCTTGGAAGGACGGGTTAAGGTTGAAATTGCTTGAGATTGCGAAGTCTAATAGATCCATAGATTGTTGCCCATAGTGGGTAGGTTCATGAGACGAATGGATGCGAAGATGATTATGAATATATTTTCGGAGGATTAAACCATTTTTGTTGGTTTGATAGGGGCCCCAATCTGGGTATTTCGCGTTCCAATCGCCGACTAGTAGGGAAGGTGAACTGCGGCAAAGAGAGTAGCGAGATCATCGGCGGAAAGGGCAATGACCCGGACGTATATTGAGTGGATGTTGAGCTTCTTGTTGTTCGAAATTATTTGAATTCCAACAGATTCGATTGAGGGGATGATATTGAATTTGAGGTGAGATTTAATTAAGATTCACAGTCCACCGCCGAGGGTGGGACGATCGAGACGATGAATTTTATAATTTGGAAGAAACAAGGAGACGTTTGATTTTAGGAAAGTTTCTTGAAGAAGGACAATATCAATTGAGTGAAGAAGGATGAAATTAAAAAGTTCGGAAAAACTCTTGGAAGAGGTCTCGAGAGACTTTGCGCATGCGCAGAAGGCGGCTGAGGAGCGTGACCGACAACCGACCGAGAGACCCGCTCGTCTGCCATCTGTGGCCATGGGGGCGGAGAGGGGGGCCCACCTCGGGAATAAGCGTGCCGCCCACCGCCCCCAACGAACAAAGCCATTATGGACGCCTCAGGAAAGATCGCACAACGCCACATATCCAGCAGACGGATATACATAACAAATCATTTGTTAATAATATTCGTTAAACAAAGCAAAGTGCTTCGAAGGAATAAAGTCGATGAAAAGTCTCGTCAATTACCTACGGTTAAAAAGTTGCACGAACCGATAAATTGTTAATGAATTGCATTTTAAATTTGATTCAAAGTTTTATCGGCACCGCTCTTCCGGCCGAGATATTTTTAGACAACCTAGAAAAGAAAACATTACCGGAGGACGGCATTTTCGCTAATAGCATTGGATTTTGGGACGATCAAGAAGGAAGACTTTCTCTTCGGCGCAGGAGGGGAAGGAGGGAGGGTAAAGAATGGGAACGGGAGACTCGAAAAAAGGGTCAATTATTTAATCAAAATCCTCGCAATCGCCAAGTTTTAGGGAAATTCTAATGGACAAGTAAGACGCTACGTACATTCATCTTACCATCGGTGCTCGTCTCGATCCGCTGACGTAATTATTTCTAATTTTTTAGTGCGAATTCAATGAAGCCTGCTCAAATAGAAATGCATTGAAAGCTCTTCATCTAACGTGGTCTTCTAAGCGACACTTCGCTGACCGAAGGAAGAAGAGACTCTCGTTCAAGGGTGCACGGCTATTGAATTGAGGCCATGTTTCCCGTTGCTTTTAACGACTTCTAACTTAAATTGAAATATCTCTCTGGGAGGCTATTTCCTTCTTGCCGCCCTCTTATGACGTCATCGGAATCGGTCGTTGCCATGAGACCAAGAGAGAGGATTAGGCTTCGTGCTTTTGCGTTTGGGTCTAAATGTCGTCTTTTCTTAGCGGAGAGGGGATTTTAGATTAGATATATACCCCGCGAGGCGCCAGAGGCGTAGGGCAGGGGTTGTAATACACCACCATTATTCATTCAACCCTATTAGCATCTCTAACAGCCTGGGGAAAAAACGACCAAATGTAATTATCCGTCTTTGCGATTACTTCCCTATAACGCTTCGTCGATGCCTCTCGGAGATCGCGTTCGCTCCTTACTGGCACATTTCGGAGGTGTCACGGAGTTGTTCATCGACTTTCCGAATGGAATTGTCCGAAAAGTTGAGTTGCGCGAGTTTTAGATTCCAAATTTTATTTTTACGATTTTACTTCCCTCTGGAGACCCTTATAACTTTCGAAATCAGGTGGTAATCTTCCACTTCCTATGGACATGCAGTATGGTGTTCCCAGTTGCTAATTGCACTCCTATTGATTCTACTGGGGGGATGATGGGGGTGGGCAGGGTGATGAATGTGATGCGACATTTTATAAACAAACGTCGTCCGCTTGTCGTCAAAAGTCGAGAAGTAGAGGGACGCAGATGATGAACCGAATTTTTCATCACTCGATTGTTTGAGGTCGTTTCGATAATCCTCCATCGAAATTGCTTCGTTTTTCGAATTGTCGGCAATATACCCAGTCGCATCATAAGGATTGTGAAGTGACCCCGAAGAAGACCAGTGGACGGATCTTTCCCTTTCTTCTATAGCTATTGAGTGCGTGTATTACGTTTAGCGTAAATATTTGAATGTGCTGACATCTCCTGCGTCATCGAATACACGCGTCCTAAACACGAATAGACGTGATGAGCACCGAAAGAATACTTCGAGGGTCGTTTTCACAGTTTGGCCGAAAAATCGATCGATATATTTCGGGGGTCGATTACTTAAACTTTTTTTTTTTAAATTGCTCCGGAATTGATTTTGGCCGAAGGAAAATGATGTTTTATTTAGAATTCAGTAAGAATTTCTGGGATTTTATCGCCGCTGAGCGAGACAATGATGGTCTTTGGGGAAATGTAAATTTTAATAAACATTGATTTGGCGAAATATGATCGTAAAACATGCGTACAGAGAATGCCTTTGATGTGGTTGTGAATGAGTCTGCACGTTATTGACTGAAATATTCGAGTCGACGTGTTGATGAGGCCCAAAAGTATGACTGCGAACTGACAGTTTTTAAATGCTGAATAACAAAGCTTCTTTTATTTTGCGTTCTGATAGAGAACATCCGCCTTATTTGTTGTCAAGGGCAAATAAGTAATGGGTGTTCGGTGGGTAGGCGCATTCGGATAAAGCAGATTCCGGAAAAACGCGATTCAGATGATCGGGAGTTTCATTCACTTGTTGTAAAAACGATTCCATAATCTGCTTTCGAAAATAAACTCGCGATTTGCTTTAGATGACATTCCTTCGCTTCCTGTCCCACGGTAATGCGAGGCGCGTTATCTCTTTGTTTTCCTCGGAGAAGAAGCCTCTCTGATTAGAGTTCCGTGCGTCTTCGATTCATTTTATGCACGTCAATTTGAAAAACAGTGCAACTGCGCTTTGCGCAAAATTCGGAATAGCGACGGCGATGAATATTATTGAGAAATAAACGGAAGTGGGCACAGACACTCACCCCCAGAGCCTCCATTGTTCAGATGACGTTCCGCTGGATCGAGGTCACGCCGTCTTCGAATCACTACACAATAATCCTTGCGAGAGTTGTCAAGTAACGATTCAACAACATTAAACACGCTGCAGGAAAGAATCCAGCTCACAAAACGCGTGCGAACTCCTAGGGCTTGAAAACGAAACTAATTTGCAATCCCTCGAGAAGGGGCGAGGATAGCGGGACTTCCTCCGATTTCAAGGTCTTCTACGAGCACTCGGTTATGCTAGAGCACAATAACATTTCTCTCACAATGAATATAAGAGAAATGTAGGATATCGTTTGAGGTATTTCGATTGTGCTGCATAGCAAGTATCATCAGTAAGATTAAATTGCAGCGAAGTTTAAGAATAACTTAATCCTTTCTTTTTCCTTTTTAGGACAGTCCCGATACGATGAAATTAGTGTTGTCGATCTGCTTGCAGTATTCAAACTACATTTTACTCGTACTATTATATAACTGCAAAAGTTCCAATTTTCCTCAAGAGATGACAGTAGCGTAGATGTTTATAAACAAAAGTTCTAATTTTCCTCAAGAGATGTCATAAGTGTCGAAGTTTAACAACAAAACCTTCGTTCACAATAGAACCAAGACGGTTAAAAACCTTTTCTTAAGAAATACACGTAAAGTATATTTTTTTGTTGCAGGGCTCGCTTTCTTTTGCAAAATTAATTAGAAATAATTAGAAAGTCGAACCAAGCACCAAAAGAAGGAGAATAAAATAAGGATTCATATTTTGGTCGCGGAATTTCATTTGCTAATTTAAATTGCGATCATTTTGAGAAAGTATTTAAGAAAGCTTTTGGATTTTATGGAAGAATATCTGTAGCTACCGAGTTTTATTTATATCAACGCAATTGTTTACTGACTCTTTCGGTGGATAAATGGATTTGTAGTAGTTTGTTATATGAAATTGGTATGGTAGAGAGGAGGTTTCTACGCTCCAGACACCATAGGAGTCGTCTGTTCACCATTCTCTCCATTGAGTTTGCTCATGCTGCTAGTGAGAGAGATGGGACGGTAATTCTTGGGGTTGCACCTTTCTTTGCCTTTTTTGTGAACAGGTATGATTATTGACTCCTGCCAGGAGGTTGGGAAGGCTGTAAAAATGTTGTCAATATCAGATTGGCTATATTGAGTAATTCTGGTAGGCAAAGATATAGTAGCAACTAAGTTAAAAGATGAGGTGGTATCAAGGAAGTGAATTTATCACAACTGTTCACATTCAAATTATTCATAATAAATCAGTGTGCTGAAAAAAGGCAAGGAGAGTGTATATTTAATTACAATCGTTTGTAAAAAGTTGTAAAAGATAGATAATTATGATACACAGCAGTTGTTTGGTGATGAATATGTGAGTATGCTGCAAACAATGGGTCGGTAAGAAAATTCTTAAGTTGGCGTGGAGCACTTTTGGCGGTCTTATTTTTTCATTTAACAAATTCCAATCCTTCCTATCCTTAGTTCACCAATACTCGCATAAACTTATTCTACTTTAAATCATAGAAAGAGTAATGTAATAGGAACCATGTTTCGTGATTCTTCAATGTGCATAAAAACTTACTCTTATTTCAATGCTTGGATTCTCTTGAGCTTGTCCTTGTAATTCATTCAGATTTAATACCTTCTAAACAAAGTTTGTCTTATCTGCTGATTTTAAAGGCAGTGAATAGTTAACTTTCCTGCACATTGTCCTTACCATTGAAATCAATGAGGCAAGGCTTGGTGAACAACTAGTTCCAGTGATCTATTAGTGGTTTAATGATTGAATATTTTATTGAGAAAAATTATTGGTCACCATTTAAAATCAATGCATCGGATTTTATTACAATATCTAGTGATAAAGGAAGTGCCTGAAAAAGTTTGGGCGTAATATACAATGAGGGTCATGTTGTAGATTGATAAAGTTACTATCAAATGGTAGGAAAAACTTGTTGCTAAAAATTTGATCAACAAATTCAAAGGTTAAGTTGAAATTAAAATTTAAGGAATGGTTATTAAAACTAAGCTATGGATGTAACAAGAAACATGTAAATTGGAGTGCTAATTCTTCAATTCCAAAGCTCGTGGCGAATTGCCAAAGTAATCTACTTGTAATTGCAATCAATTACATTTCAGTCAGAGTAATTGTGTTCGAGCCCAAGCAGAAGTCGTTGTTTAATTTTATTATCATTTTCCTATTGTTTTTCTCATTAAAAGAGTCATAATAGCTGTGAACTGTTCCCAAGAGTTAAACTTCCCATTCGGCGACTGGTTTAACATCAGTTACTTGAAGAGGAAGCCTTTCGGATTGTAATTTGTAGCTCGAGATTGATAACTGAGCATACGTTTCGCGTAAAGATTGAATGTAAATACAGAAAACTACGATTTTTCTCCCTCACGTATCATACAGAAAAAGGAATGATTAGGAGACGACGACTTAGATGAGACTTTGACAAGAATGGAGAGAACCTAGGGGTGTTTGGTTGGACTTGTCATGAAATGAAAATACATGCTTTGGCAATAATCACACAGTAAACCGATATCACTAACATGTACAATAGTTATTATCATTTTCATTCTAAAGTTAATGTTTACTAACAACGTTTCGCATTTAGTTACTCAATTGGATCACTTACAGCATAGCCAATGCAATTTCGAACATGTTGCTCGTAGTCTCTTTCAGTGAGTAAGAACTCGCTAAAAAGTAGAAATGGGATACCAAAGGTTAAATTTTAATCTAATATCAAAAATGTTATAAGAATACTAGGTCATAAACAAGAAAAATAACATGTAACAGAAATATTATTTTTTTTACATCTGAATGCATCTGTTATTTTTTGACTATGAAATTCATACAGTATATCTTTATTCTCTAACCATGACATAATTTTGTTTTGATAAAGCTTGTACATAATGAGTGTACAGATATTCTGCATTATTTTCTAATAGTAGTTGATATGATTGAATGGCAATTGACCACAATTCTTTGAATGCTCAACTATGATAGAGCATGAAATGGACCGAACGAGGGAGAATTGCTTCAGAATTTTCATAATATAAGAGAGATTTATAATCTGCCTCTCAGAATTGGAGAAGCATTGGGCTGAGGATAACTGAGTGGAAGAAGAGAATAGAATCTGAGGTGTATTCCCTCTAGATGAATAAGTAGTTCTGTGATATATCACATCAAATATAATTAATAAAATGTTACCTTGATGAAATGTAATTACAAAGTAAATGCTCTCCTTAGAATGTATATACATCTCTATGTGCAGCAAAGTCTCCAAAATTAATGTGTGTGCAAATAATGCACACCTTTTGATCAGGGCTTTGGAAACTCAGTTTTAATATGAGCTCAGATCAATTCAGAAAGTTAGCTGAGCTCAACTCAAAGCTCAAAACTTGCTAAATTCCAAACAAATTTAAATAAATACAATTGCTATAAATTCTATTATTACTGAAAAATTCTGGGGAATTTGTTATGTTCAGGCATTACTCACATGTAATTTTAACACAACTTTATTGAGTACGTTACAACGCCATTTTTTAGTTACAGGCCATACTCATCATGCGCACGCATTGACATTGTTACCACACATGGAAGTTACAACAGTGGTACCACATGTATATAACACCTCCCCCCTTAAATCTTTCTAGTAAACAACAAAAAAAGTAAACACATAAAAGTAAACACATGAAAAGTAAACACAAAAAAAAATTACAGTAAATATTCTTTCATAAAATATTAAACAATTCAAAAATCAAAAATTTTCTTTGGTCTCCTTGACCTTTCACTACGTCTGAGTGGATTTGACATTTCTTTATGATCAGTTACATCCCTTTCAGATGCATTATTTGATGTTTCAAGGTACATCGGTAAATTTGGACTTTTCACACATTTAGGTGTAATAGGAGTAGTCACTTTTGCAGTGAAATCCTTGGGGGTTGAACAATCACTGGGGGATGGGTTTGGAACACTTTGTAACTCGGGCAATTCACAACCAGGGGCAATATCTCCACTTGTTTTGATGAAGCTTTCACATCTTGATGTATCACATTCACTAATATGTACTGGCTTCCAGTCTTTGAGGTCCATACTAGGGGATTTATGTTCTCCTTCCTCTCTGGAAAGGATTTGCTTCAAGCTTCTTACACAATATATACCTTCACTTGTACATATTACATACATCTTGCGACCAATAGGCTTTACTACTACTCCATTTACCCATTTATCTCCTTTTCCGTAGTTCAAAATGCTTACCAAATCACCAGCATGAAATACCTTATAAGTACATGGAACAGATTGTTTTACATTTGTTAGTACATCAGAAAAGCTTTGTTTCAACATATTTAATTTGGTATAGATTTGTCTCCCTACTTGTAGTTCAGCAGGAGACTTCCCTGTGAAACAATGAGGTGTGGTTCGATATTTGAGTAACCATCTTTGTAATTTTTGATGGTCAGACCCTCTATCATCAGTTGCGGCAATAAGGGCCTTTTTAAATGTTTGAACTCCTCTCTCTGCCAACCCATTTGAAGATGGACTATAAGGAGCAGTAAACAGATGACGAATACCATATTCAAAGCAAAACTGATTAAATTCTCTCGAAGTAAGTTGAGGCCCATTATCAGAAACAATTGTTCTTGGAATGCCCCATCTAGCAATTAATGTGTGTAAAGCATCTATTGTGCTTTCTGTTGTTATGTTTTTCATTTTAAATACTTCAGGCCATTTGGAATGGGCATCAATTACAACCAGATACATATTACCATAGAAAGGACCAGCAAAATCTAAATGCCATCTAACCCCAGGATATTCAGGCCATTCCCAATGATGTTCTTTAGAGTAATTAGGAGCATTTTGAGTAGCCTGACATCCTCTACAAGATTTTGTGATTCTCTCTAAATCCTTTCTAAGCTCAGGCCACCACACAAAGTCTCTAGCTACAGCCTTCATCTTCACTATGCCCATATGCCCTTCATGTAATTCCTTTAAAATCTTGCTTTGCAATGATTTAGGAATGAGTGTTTTGCCATGAACTGTTATACACCCATCTACAATGAAATAGCTGTGCTCATACCTAGCATATGGCTTCATTTCTTCAGAAAGTGTATCAGGCCAACCTGAAGTGACGTCTTGAAATACTTGTGACAGGATGGCATCTCTTTCAGTTTGTCTACTTATTTCCCTAGAGGTTACAGGACTTACATCCATTTCTAATAAATTTACTTTCAATACATCCTCCGTATCACATTTAATGTCATCCTCCTCACCCACAACCGGTAACCTGGATGGTCCATCTGTATTGGCATGTTTGTGGGTAACTTTATATTTTATAGTGTAATCATAATTAGCAAGAATCAATGCCCATCTCTGCAACCTATCCACAGCAATTGAGGAAGCAGCTTTAGTGGGATTAAACATTGCAGCAAGAGGTTTACTATCAGGTACAATTGTGAAATGTCGGCCTCTTAGGTATCTGTCATATTTTTTTACTCCCCATATAATAGCCAAGGCTTCCTTGTGAATGTGTGCATACCTTTTCTCACTGTCGTTCAGTAATCTGGACGCAAAAGAGATTGGTCTGTCCTCCCCAGATTCAAATACATGAGATAAAGTCCCTGAAATGCCATAACTTGAAGCGTCACATGCCAATTCTAATGACAATTTAGGATTGTAATGTACTAAAACTTTGTCAGAAGCTACTAACTGTTTTGCCTCTACAAATGCTTCATCACAGTCATGAGACCAATACCACTTAGTTCCTTTCTTTAATAGTCTATACAAGGGAGTTAAAATCTCTGCTATTTTAGGTAGGAATTTATTATAGTAGTTCACAAAACCACAAAATGCTTTTACCTCAGATACATTCGTTGGCCTTGGACAGTCTAGAACTGACTGGACTCTCTTATTTGTTTTGTGTAACCCCTTTTCATCAATAATGTGTCCACAATATTCAACTGATTCAGCCATGAAAACGCATTTGTTTCGATTTACAGTTAGCCCCTTTTCTAATAGTCTTTGAAAAAGTAACTCTAAATTTTTCATGTGTTCTACATCTGAACACCCAGTTATCAAAATATCATCTTGGAAACAAAAACAATTTGGTATCCCTGTTAATATCTGATCCATACATTGCTGCCAAATGGCAGGAGCAGAGGCAACGCCAAAAGCTAGTCTTGTATATTGATACAACCCTTTGTGAGTAGCAATAGTTAAAATTTCTCTTGAATCTTTATCCATCTCTAGATGGTGGTATGCCTTGTTTAGATCTAATTTCGTAAATTTCTTCTCACCCTCTAGATGAGTAAAAATGTCCTCGATTCGAGGTAATGGATACTGTGGAACCACTAAATTTGGGTTCACTGTTACCTTGAAATCCCCACAGATTCTCACTCTATCAACTCCCTTGGGTCTGGGAACAATTGGGGTAGCCCACTCGCTATTGTCTACTTTAACTAGAATATTCTGTTTCACCATCAAATCTATTTCTTTCTCAATCAAAGGTTTGTAGGCATATGGTGGATGTCTAAACTTCATTGCTTTTGGCTTGGCATTTTCTTTCAGCCTTAGTTTCCCTTTTACCCCTTTTAAAATTCCTGGTTGATTTTCAAACAATGAATCGTATTTTTTTAATAACGAAACCAAATTATTTTCAACCATTTCGATTTTCATTACATCTATTGAATCTTTCACTCGCTCCCAGTCAACCGGAATTACCTTTAACCAATCTCTACCCACGATGGGTTTACAATCATTTTCTACAACATATATAGTCAAGTTTTCTTTAGTACCCTTAACCTCAACATTTACCAGACATTCCCCTACCAGGACAATTCTCTCTCCTGTGTAGGTTTTAAGATGCACATTGCTGGAATTTATGCTTACATGAGGGAATAATTTAGAAGAACGAGATTTTGAAATTAAAGTGACTCCAGAACCCGTATCAATTTCAAATTGTACTCTCTTACCCTCAACACGAATGTCCAAACACCATGGAGATCTATATTTAACTTTACCTTTGAAGGTCTTGACCTCTTGAGTGTTCAAATTGACATTAATTTCAGAGGGTGCACCAATAGAACTTTTGGAACAACTTGAAATACCCTTTTCCTTTGTCTTTTCCCTCTTACCACTATCAGTTATTTCAACATAACCACACATAAGGCTGTCCGTGTCGTCTTCTTCTGACTCCGAAGACCTGTGTTCCTCCAGGGTTTTCACTGTTGCCCTCTTGTTTGCGTAACACACTTTGGAAACATGACCCCTCTTTCCGCATTTATCACAGTTTGTTTTTCTCTTAGGACATTTGGGTCTTACATGTCCCTTTTCACCACAACAATAGCACGTCATTTCATTGATCGTTGATGAGGCTTTTTCATAAGAGGCATATTTCGCTTTAAACTGAACTTTGTTCACGGGCTGGCTTTGGTTTACTTCAGAAGCATATCTCACCGCTGATTCCACTGACAGCGCTATCTCGGAAGCTCTGGCCCAAGTTAAGTTTTCACCCTCCTCAAACAACCGCTGTCGAATACGTTCGGATTTCAGTCCCACAACAAATTGATCTCTTAGACGATACTCTAAAGTTTCATTGAATTTACAATGTTTGGTCAGAACTTTTAATGCACTTATATATTCTATAACAGTTTCGCCCGGCTGTTGCATCCGCTGG
Organism: Sympetrum striolatum; assembly: GCA_947579665.1. Lineage (NCBI taxonomy): Eukaryota > Metazoa > Arthropoda > Insecta > Odonata > Libellulidae > Sympetrum > Sympetrum striolatum. The sequence goes on along the minus strand of CANPUZ010000125.1, from coordinate 34,624 downwards.
CCAAATAACGTGCGAGAACGAATTGATGATGGCTCAGGTTCCAATCTTCGCCCCAACTCTTGACATAACTCGTCAAATGTTTTCGTTCCTGGGTCCACTGGATGAAATATATTTATCAGCATCTCCACCGTATTGAATCCTACATGACCAAGTAATAAATCTACTTGCTTTTCCGGTGGAACATTTTGCGCGCGAAACTGATGTTTTAGTACAGTAACATACGTCGACCAAGATACTTCCGACTCATTAAAAGGCTTAATGTTTACTGAAAACTTTTCACTAGCCATGCTAACCGCTGAGTTCTTAACAATCTCGTCGCCACTGTTATGTTCAGGCATTACTCACATGTAATTTTAACACAACTTTATTGAGTACGTTACAGAATTCATGAAGTTAGCAGAAAAATGAATGCCACTTTAAACTCTAAAACTCAGTATCTTAATAGTGAGTGCGCTCAAGTGCAAAACTCATAGAAATTGAGCATAGCTCAAATGAGCATCCTCGGCCCCAACTCTACTTTTGATATTTAGCTAACCATGAAAAGAAGAAAATTGCCAGAAAATGTTCATTGTATTAGTTTACCTTAAGTATAATCTGAGACAGCAAATATTGACAGTGTGGTTTTCAGATAAGACAATATAAATCTCCACTCACAGTAGAAGATATTAAACAAGATATCCTTGGAAACATTTAATAACATAGCCAATATAAGCACCTCTGTAAATTTGATCTAAGTGGCTACAAATTTACATTAACATGGACAACAGTTTTGCTGTGTGTTCATTGTCTAATAAATGCAAAAACTTTATATTTCCTAAATTACCTCATAATATTTGTTATAAGGTACTTTTAGTTAAAACAGTCTTTAGAAAGTTGAGACATAGAGCTGTGTTAATAATCAGGAAAAAAAAATTCAAACTGAGAGTTAAAAATGGTATTCTGCAATTCTATACATTCACCAATTCCCAATTTTAATAAAGTTATTTGTTGTCTCGAGTGAGCCATGTTAACTGGAGACATGAGAAATGGTTATTTGTATTTTAGTTGTTATTTATACTTTTGTCTGATCCCTTATAATGCAAATAATTTTCTCTTTTGTACACCATCATTACTTTTACACAGTAGTTCAGATTTAAGTGTCTGCATATTTAATTTTTCATGACGTTTTATTGTTTGTTTTCACTTTTTTGTATCTCTCTTTATCACTATTTGTATTGCTCATTTTGATATGAATAGCTCTAAAATTATTCTTGTATAATATTGTGCTTGAAATATCTGTTCTATTGACAGACTCTGGTCAAATAGAATGTATTTTTGTATAAACTACCCTATATACCGGCATATAAGTCTGCCTTTCAAGCTCGAAAACATCACTCAAAAACCAAGGGTCGACTTTTACGCCTAGCATAAAATTTAACCCTTAACCACCAAGGGGTAAATAAGTGAAATTGCCGGCTCAACACTTGTTGCACACAAACTCTTATTATTCAAACTTTTATTATATTTATTCTTCGTAAATTACATTCATTTCTTCACATTTATAATACAAAAATTTTATATATATTTCGATGTTTTCTTTTTACAAATGAAGATCAATAAGCACATCATGGTCTGTCTTTGTTTATATAATCATTATGATTCTACTTAGCATTAGGAGTTAATGGAAGCTGTTTTAGCAGTGTAGTGATTTTACATTACAAGGCTATGATAGCATTTATATAGTAAATTTTTAATACCATCATATTTGTTTTTATAATGCATATTTATTTTAGTAGCCTGTGAGATACCAATGATTAAGACAGAATACTTGAAATAGTCTTACTTCCCATAAAATCGAGCTGAGAAAAGTGGTGTTGCCTTATTTTTTGCATCGACTTAAACGCTGAACATAGGCTAAAACCTGAACAAGATTAACTTATGCACTGTCATATACAGAAGTTAATAAATAAAAAAAAAGATTTTTTTAGCAGAGTATTGTATTAATAAACTAATCGAGAATTTAAATCACTTCAAATGGATTTAGTGTATAGTACTGACACTACTAACTCTAGGTGGCAAAAGTTAGAACTCAATCGCAGATTCCAAAACACTACCTCAAATTCAAATTTAATCAAAATCCTTAAATGAAGTTAAGTTGCATATGACGAAAAACACTAATGCAAGGAATAAAATGCAGATTGAATAAAATCTGCCATGCCACTATTTTCATAATGTCCACAATATTGATAAGCTAATATTGCTGCAAGGCATTTCAGACTCGTTGCTTTTCTCTAACATATTAGAACACGTATTTTAAATTCTATCAACATGCAACATCCCCATTTTCAGATAATGTAGAAACATTTCATATTTGCGCAAAAGAATAAATACTGCGATTACATTTTCCTCTGGTTTCAAACATTGTTAGAAATTAATTCTCTGTTTAGTATTCTTCTTACAAAGAATAACAAATTTTATTTCACATACTTTAAGCATAATGTTTTCTTTCATTTTAAAACTTCTCCAAAAAGATATACACTTTTGATAACTGCCATTACAGTAAATTGTAAGGTTTTAAACATGATTATCCTCTAATTGAATTCTCCTTGAATATGCTTGTGTGTACATCATGATCTGATAAACATCTCTTGGACATCAGGTTAAGATTGATAAATAAGGGATGTTATTAAATAATTTGTCGGCCTGATGTCGGATTGACAACCTATGTCTACACAATACTCGAAGTTGCGGCCAGTTATGATCCACACAATATCCAAGTCGGACATTCCCTGCAAAAAGGGTCCTTGTCAGCTCTTTCATATCTTTTTGCTATTAATCTACTTTTGTGATTACATTTCCTCTTTGAAGATAAGTTACCAGTTTGAAAAATTATTTCATTCCCTCGGAAAAGGAATTAATTGAATAAAAAACATTTATCTAAGTACAGCGTTTTGCATTGCAGTTTAAATTGCTAAAAGGTTTACACTGATTGATGATTTACTAGTATAGTAGTCACCTAAAGTACTTTTAGTCACCAATGATCAGGTAGAATAAATCTTGGCAATTGGCAAAAGTAATGTTAGATTAACTAAGCTTAAATCATTTTTATTAACTGAAATTGAAAAGTTTTTGAATGACAGTAAAATGAATACTGCAACTTCGATGTAAACATGCTATTTATCGAATAGTAGCAAAATACAATTATTTAATATTTAATTTTATTTGTTAATTTTCTTATGATGCCTAAACTTGGCGTAACCAATCCTTCACATGATTTTCCAAGTCTTTTGAAGCACTACCTTCCCACTTGGAATGCCGAACAGCATCTACAAGAAGATAACAAAGCCCATTACATGCTATTGACAGCAAGTACATACACATTACCATTTAATTACCCTAGGAATAAGACAAAATGAAGTAATTTAAATAATATCAATGGTAAACTCATTGTGAAGTGCTGTCGACACAGAATGCCAATACTTCTATGAACAGTAAGTATACAAGTAAATAAAGATCACCCTGAAAATTACTGCAACGGTTTTCATAAATAAGTGATTTCTGAAATTTCATTAATATGTGGAGTATACATTATATACAATCTAACCTAATCCTAATAAATTTCTGAATGTACTCTTAGTACTATGAATATATACAATCATGCAATTAAATTGATAAAGTACACATTAATCAGACTTTTCCAGTTGATTTATATATTATCTAGCTATATTTTATGAACATTCACCTTGCCAATATCTTTCTAAATCCCACATCTTTCATTTTTTCTTCTGCTGTATCCAACTCCTCTTTAGGGGAAATTCCTATGCACTATATTTCTCTTCCTCCTCATAGTTCTGTTACCTTTTGCTATTGTAAATTTCTCTTCTATCGAGGCTAGCCTCTGTTCTATGTCTACAACAGCTCTCATCTTTAAGAGCGTTGTCCTTAATATTTCCTGCAGTTCTGAAAGTGATAAATCAAACCTCACATAATTGTCAATCAATAGCTGCCTTGTTTTAGTAGCAGCAAACTAGTGATATTCACTCACTCAACTCCGCCCTGTCCTCCTCTGTTCTTACATTGCTCCTTATATTTCCCCAGGAAAAGAAGTCACCATTTCTCTTGTCCCAGCTCCATGTTCATCCGAATCACTATCTGATGGCAATGGGTGGACAGGGATGTGTCTTCTTTTCCCCTTTCCATTTTCAGGGTCAGAACTTATGTCCGATATTTTCTCAGCTTCTGCCTACCATCCTTCATGGAGCCTAAAAATTAATGATAAGCAGTTAGGTAAGGTTAGATAATAAATTAGCCAAAGTAATGATATACAGAATGTATAACTGAAAAAATAGCAACAAACAATGCAAATCACTTCACCTAAGTGTATGAAGAAGATGAATAAATTGCAACTTTTACAAATTCAAGGCGAGACAATTTCGGTGAGACTTATATCGGAGAATTATTCGAGGACTCAGTCGATTCAATCACAGAACCACATACATTTCTGCGACAAAGGTAAACGTCTAAGATCGAACTATACACGTTCATCTACTCATAAATCATACTCTACTGCAAAAAATAGAACAAATATCCAAACACCAACATGTTAAGAATCTAAAATTGGTTAATATTTGCGACGAAATGTCGTTTTCGAGAGAAATTACGCCAAAAATCATATTCCGCGTAGAATTCAGGGCATCCATCGATTGAATTGAACAATTATATGGTAACGGACTATAATAATAACAATAACTACACGTAAATCTAAATAAAAGCTGCTAAAATTAGCCTTTGTTTAAGTTCTGTTGACATCACGTTCGGCGAATCGCAGCAAGATCAAGTTGTACAGAGACGTTTGCAACAAATATCGATTACTGTGAATATTCATGTGAAAACCGAATATGATAATTATATCTTTTTAGCGTTGAATTCTATGAAATAAACATCTCGTATTCTTTAGCGTATATTGCGCATCCATTGCGTTCACGTTACGCCACGACATGGTTGCCAACGAAACGGCGTAACCACGAGATCGAGCGAAATTTTTCATCCCTTTTAGAGGTAATTGATTTGATTTTACGACATCTCGCACGCTATGGATCATTTTCTATCGATTCGACTCTCTTGTAGATGCTCTCGCCGTAACATATTTTACTTACTTCGTCATAAAATAGCAGAAGGAAAAATATGTCAAAAAAACTAATAGTTCTATTACATGTTTGAATTTTTTTGTTTGCGACCTATTATTCTTATAATGATTTTGATATTGTATTCAAATTTAAGCTTTAGTTTCCCATTTCTACTTTTCAGCGAGTTCTTACTCAGTGAACGATTTTACGAGCAACGTTTCCGAAATTTAATTGGCAATGCTGTAACCGAGCGACGAATTGCGCAACGTGGTTAGTAAACATTAAATTGAAGCCAAAAATTGATATTAACAATGTTACACGTAAGGGATACCGGTTTACTGTGTGGTTATTTTCAAAGCATGTCCTTTCTTTTTACGGCGGGTCCAACCAAACACCGCTCTGGTTCTCTCGATTCTTGTCAAAGCCCCATCCTAGTCATCATTTCTTTTTTGTAGGAAACGAGACGGAGAAAAACCGTATTTTTCTGTATTTACATGTAATCTTTTGGCGAAACGTATGCTTGGATATTGATCTCGAGCTTTAAATTACAATCCGAGAGGTTTCTTCTTCAAATCTAATAATGCTGAAACTATGAGAATGCTAAACCAAACAAGACCTGTATGTAGGCTCATGAAAACTATTCGATTTCATTAATGTAAATATCCGTGATCATTCACGTTCCTCGATGTAGTTAATTTTTAATGGGTTTAATTGCTTTTTAGCATCCGGACGAAGCTCAGAACAATAGTTTAGTAACGAAGACTGAAGATACCGAAATGGTAGGTCTAATAGCATTGATATCATCCAAAATAATGTATGAAAGTGAGAAGAGGTTTATTAAAATCTGTCTATTTACAGGAAGGAGCAAGTGAAGTGGCTTCTGAGTGTGATATACAGTTCACTCTGAGGTAATTATTATTTTCGTATATACGATAATTAATAATAATTTGGATATTTGATTATTCGTAAATTCTTTTTGCATTCATAATTGTTATTGTTACTCTTCGTATGAAAGTATTCGGCGTCTACTTTAAATATTGGTGTATCTGGAAACCATATGAATGATTTTGAGTATTAATTTTTAAATGAGCTGAAATGAAGGGAGGGATTAAATGCAATAATATCTTTGGTGGAAATAATCGTTTTAACTTAACTGTGCAACACATCTGAAGAAACATTCACGTTCCTGGTACAGAAGCTTATCTTCTGAGAATGTATTGATGTTAAAATGTCTTCTTTTTGCTTCGTTTTTCACGATGACATAATGCAATACATTTTTTAATCTTAAAAATATTCATCCTGGTGTAAATTTTCCAAGTAGTACTGAAGATTTTTTGTATTACTTTGAATTGGATACAAATCATGTACTTTTGTTGTGTTTTGTTGCTGTGGAAAAGGCATTTTGTGGAGTGGATGATTTCACTAACAATCTTTATTGTAAACATCATTTCAAGGAAACGGTGAATGTTAATGCTGTGAGATATGCAGAAAACTGGGACGAACAAGTCTTCTGTGATCCATTAACAGAAGTGAGTAATTGGTTTTCTGTAGTATTTAGAATTGATATCCTAGATTCAGAGCGTATGGTTGTCATCCTTTAAATTAGTTTGGAATTTCTGAAGTAAATTTATGATTGCATTAAGTTTATGACTATTATATGATTCTTCTTGAAGCACCTGAAACTGTTGAGCATTTTGAATAAGTTATCTAGACTCGACAGGGGGGGTGAGGAATTACATCAATAATGCTCTTGTTACAATCAGTACTGCATCCTAATGGAAAGCCGTATTGAAAAGTACTTTATCCATTAATGCTATAAAAAGTCCTCTTCTAATAGCAAGCAATAAAGATGCCTCAGGTGTTGTTATGTCATTATCAATGTGAAATGAGTTATCAGATTTAGATAGGATCAAAACTCGTTTGGTTGACATACTGTGGCACTATTAGACTTTAATCGTTTAACGAGTTCTTTACAGTTATATGATTTACTGCACTTTGCTCGAGAAGTACAAAGGAATGTTATTTATTTTCTAGATTAACATCGAAGAAGAGATAGTGGAGATACCTGAAGAGGGGGGCAATGGATGTTGCGGTGGATGCAATATTTAGTTGCTTTTTTCCAGTCAAATGTTATTTACTTAATTTGGCATATCAAAAATACTAAACATATAATTCAGGGACAATGGAAAGCCTATGGATATTGATAATGGGTCGTGTTCATCAAAAGTGGCGAGCCCTGCATGATTTAATGATTCTTTTGTTTGCTCTAACTGAAAATTAAGATGATGAGAAAACTCATGGGATGTTGTTTGGGATTTGAGATTGTCGGTACACATGTTGTTCTACCTATTAATCTGTTTCGGTACGTGCAAGTATTTTTCAGAATAGATAATGCGAGGGAAGGACTTGGAGCTGGAGGAGAGTGAGCTGTGTCGGAGATACCAGTACCAATCTTTAGGCAATGATATGATTTAAAAAATAAACGACTTTAAGTAAAAAATTTTATTATCTGACTTTATTTGTTTAAAGTGCGTTCAGAGAAGAGCTACATATATAAAAGTGTCTCGAAATCAATGGTTTAAATAAAGTAGTTTAAATAGAAAATAAATGCTTTTAATAAATGGAATTATTTCTTTTAATTATGTGTTTTGTTCACCTTGCTACTGCATCTTAAAAGTGGCTAACAAGATCTGTTAAGACTATTTCAAGACATCTAATATTATGTTAAAGAAATGTTAGGTCTCATGTCTTCTAGTAACTGCCATTTCGGAGAAAATTCTTTCCAAAAACGACAAATTCTCGACGTTTTTCGTCTGCTACTAGAAAATTACCAAATTGTGTTTTAAAATGAACAAATATTATACCATCCACGTCAGTTAAAAGTTAATCATTATACGAGCATCTGATTGAATTGTTAGTTTCTGATTCATTTAGGGTAATTAGGAGAATATATCGAACTACTTTTTAAACTTTTCTTGTTTTACAAGCTTACTTACAAAAGTAAATATTAAAATTAAAGTATGAAATAGAATCTACGAATTTATAACTCCGAATTACGAAACCCTTAAATAAATATCGAAATACGATTTTTAAGAGCAAGCTGAATGGATGAAAATCAGCAGAATAATCCTTATTTTAAATGTTTGCTTGATTTTTAAACTCGCGGCTTACAAAGTGACGTCATCGTGCTTCAGTTCATCGTCTGACCACAAGAGAACCAAGAGAACACTTTTCCTCAACAGATGACAAGCGTTATTACCAGACGCATTAGCAGAAGAAGAATTTTCGATCATTCCAAAACAGATTGTGTTAAAATCGTTCAGGATTGCATAACAGTACTTCTCTATACATTATTTATAACTTAATTCATCACGGTAAATAAAGGTAAATTTCTAGCATCTGTTAGAGTTGAAATAAGTTAGAAAACCCCTACCGGAATTCCTAGGAACCATCAAAAATGGCCAAAAAGCAGACGAAAAACGTCAAAAAATGCTCTTCTTTGGAGTAAAATTCCTAAGAAATGGCACTAGTTAGAAGGGATTTCTCATCATATATATCAGCCGCCATCCTTATTCTACGAAATGGTTTAGGAATTACATGATTATCTCCAGTAATAAGGGAGATATTGAATTTATCCCTGACTGTGTGAAACTAGAAATTTACCTAAATAAATACTTCTCCTACGGAACGTTGGGGAACATTGAAAACGTGTTATTCCTGACGACAATGGTTTATACATAGTTACATGAAGTACCTGAGTTATCGACCTCTTGTTTATGTAGAAAAATTCTCTGATCCACAATAATGTAGTGAAAAAGTGCGTTCATTTTTCAATACTCATAAGCTACATATTAAATTCCTCTGCAGGGAGATCGTACTTGACAAAGTATCTGAGGAATCCATTCTAATTTATGACTAAACATAATATTCGATTGAAATTTATTACTTCTGTTCAATAACTTTAAAAAAGCTAATACTTGCAACATGTATGCGTTTAAAATCATTATTATAACCATATTATCATTATTTAAGGTTATATTATTTTAAGATCGGTGTATAATAAACCTGTATTATTATGTTTAGAAGGATATTAAATAATCTTCACGCACTTTAAAATCGAGCTTATTTACAATTATAGAAGATAAGGAATAAATGTGTAAATACAGCAATTAAGGTAGGTGGCTAATACAATATTTTTAATCGTTTAGTTCGTTTAAAATGTACGCGAGAAAATTATTTGCAAAGAAGTTCGAAAGTAACCAAGTCAAAATATACATAATTCTTGCAATAAGCAATGTATAACATAATTTAATCTTTTCCAATTACCTACACTTATCATTTTACATTCATAAGTTATACAAATAATATTTGAATTTTACAAATGCTACATATCTCAAAGTTTACCTCTAGTTTATCAATTATAAGACAAAAGAAGAGAACAAAAATCTGCATATGAGCATAAAATCATTGTCAGTAATCGGATAAAGATAAGAAAATTGTATAGTCTTCGTATTGCTGATATATATATAAGTATTCAGAAGACTTCAAACAATATCAAACTGAAGGGAAAACCCAACTCATTCATAAGGTTTACCTAAATGGACATAATGATGAGCTATCTGCCTTAGCGTCAAAATGAGATGGTTTTGAGTAACGTTACAAACAAAAGTGGTGTTGCGAGAATGTTTGGGTACGAAGATGATGTTTATATCTTTTAGAATCTTTGGTTAGATGACAAATATAAGTGAGCCATATTCCAAGAAGTGAGATATCTCAAAAATGCCATTTCTGTATAATTCTAAGTGCTAACTATTTTCATCACAACTTAATGAAAAATAAAAAGATATTGATTGATGAGAGGAAGGTTTATTTTGAGGACACACAGACTAGGATTAACTGGTGAAAGCTTTGCTGATTGTCAATTTACTACCAGGTGAATTAAACAATGTTATTTATTAAATTATTTTCTAAAATGCTGAAAAAATACTTGCTTTGTCAGCAATTCTACAGTTCAGATGATTTTTCTAATGAAAAGATTATGTAATTTAGGGTAGATGACTTCATTATTTAGTTTATAATTTTTGAAAAGTAATGAGAATTATAGCAAATGTATTTTAAATTGTAATAACGTGTATAGTAGTGAATTATTCTTGTTGATTCTTAAAATGTAATGATAGATAACCAGACAAGATTCAATCCTCTAATCATTGGGCTATCACAAGAATTGTGTGTACTTTTTTTATATTACTTATAATTACTAATAGAGAAAGGAATACTAAGGAAATTAATAGCAGAAATAATAGAAGATCTGTATGCTGCCAAAATAAGCTATTTTTATTAATAAATGTGCTTATATTATCATTATGATGTTTATTTATATATATTAACAATGGCGAGCTCATTATGATTTTGATTTATGTTTATTAATTATAATTAAACTAACACTACCATGAATTTCTGTTATTAATATTACATTAAATTAGTGAGCTTTACATCTAACAGTCATGAAAAAATGATACAAGGGGAGGAACAAAACAGTAACACTTATGGTCGTGTGAAACATATTTTCAAGAGAGAGAAATGATATACTGTGTACTAATCAATTCAGAAAGACATTTTCTGGTGAAACTGCTGTTCAGCTTGTTTTGACCAAATGGCGCACAATGGCAAATGAGGGTGAAGTTACTGTCATGATAGACTTCAAAAGGGCATTCGAGACAATAGATAGGGATATACTTGTAGAGAAATTAATTAAATATGGTTTTGGAAATCAAGCAGTAAAAGTCAGGAAAATCTACCTGAGTAACAGGAAGCAGAAAACAAAGCTTAATAATTCAACATCTGATGAAATTTATAATGGGTTTGGTATTCCTCAAGTGGCAATCATGGGGCCCTTGCTTTTTATCTTGTATATTAATGATAACGTGCCACAACCGAATGATGTATTTGTTAATCCTCCACCGTGTACCACCACAAAATCTTCCCACGCTCGTTCCTATGCTTCAGCTGCTTCGGCAAACCCTGCTAATTCTGACTCTGATGATATTGCCACCTGGTTTTTCACCATTCTTGAACAAGTACAATCCGCCCCTTCTATCAAAGAGCGAAAAATAATCATTCTCAGAGAGTTAATGTCCCTATATTCAACCCAGTAAATTCCAATTCTTCCAAAAGTCTCACCATCCTCCCTTGGAATTGCAATAGTGTTGTTAACAAAAAATCTGAACTCTTCAACTTCATCCTTTTGCACTCTTTCGATATCATTCTCCTTCAAGAAACCTTCCTTAAAGCCAACATATCTTTCTCTCTTCCAAACTATAAATTACACCGATTCGATCGTCCCTCTCGCGGCGGTGGTCTCTGCATTTTGATTAAATCTCACATTAATTTCACTGTCCTCCCAACCCCTATCATACCTTCAATTGAATCAATAGGCATCCAACTCACTTCTGGTAACATTAAACTCAATATTCATTCATTATATGTCCGTGTAAATTCACTCTCTACTGATGATTTAGCTACTCTTCTTGATACTGATTCTCCCTCCCTTTTCATAGGGGTCTGGAACGCAAAACACCCAACTTGGGGTGCTGTTAAAACCAATCAAAATGGTAAAATTCTCCATCGTTTTCTTATAAATCATAACCTACAAATTCATTCTCCACAGGAACCAACTCATTTCAGTAATCAAACCATGGATCTTTTAGATTTTGCAATCTCAAAACAGCTAAATCTCACTCCGTCCATCCAAGCGGTCAATGCCCTCTCCTCAGACCACCTTCCCCTTATTTTAGACCTTCCTCTTTCCGCCTCCTCTTATTTTTTCCCAATTCCAAAATATTCCACTAACTGGCAAAACTTTTCTTCATTTATTACTGATTTCATCCATCTCATTCCCCCCTTAGAAACCCCCTCAATCGACGACATAAATCGGCAAATCGCTCGACTCGCCGACTTTCTATCAGCCGCTCGCAACAGCGCTACGCGCAAAGTTCATTGCTCTCCCCTCGACTCATCTTATCTCAGACTTCCATTAAATATACGCCAAAAAATCAACCAAAGTAACGTCTTTCTTCGCAAGTGGATAATTTACCGCCTACCCTCACATTTTGCAAATTACAAGACCCTACAAAGGGCAATTAAATCAGATGTCCGAAAATGGAAATCGCAAATTTTGCACCAAAAAGTAGCCCAATTGAGCTTCAAAGACAATTCAATATGGAAAATCGCCAAACAACTAAGAAATACCACGAAAATACCACCTCCGCTCAAGAAAGGCAATCAACCATATTTCGATCCTCCCTCCAAAGCATCAATTTTGGCAACTTTGCATTCTAATAACTCTCTAAATAATCTACCCTATCCTCACGAATCTCTTGTGACTAAAGACATAATTAACCTCTCTTGGACCCCTAATTCCTATATCCCTCTAACTTCATCAGCCGAAATTATCGAGCTTTTAAAATCATCCAAAACTCGCTCCGCCCCCGGACTCGACCAAATCACCAACCATATGCTAAAACTTTTCGTTCAATCTCCAATTGCCCTTGATCTCCTCTGCAATCTCTTCAATGCCTGCTTAACCAGCTCTTATTTCCCGTCTGAATGGAAGAAATCTAAAGTCATTTTCCTCCCAAAACCTCACAAAAATCCCACAGACCCTAACAATCACAGACCAATTTCCCTTCTTTCGTGTTTCGGCAGACTCCTAGAAAAAATAATTAATGCCCGTCTTGTCTCATTTTTACAAGCGTCGGATATTCTTATCCCACAACAAATGGGTTTCAGAAAACAAAATATAGTACCGTCCATCAATTATTACGATTCCAACACTTTGCGACTACTAATTATATTAAACACAAATATACGACACAGTGCGTTTTTCTCGACTTCCAAAAAGCTTTTGATCTTGTGTGGCATGAAGGACTTCTTCACAAATTAATAAAATACGGCTGCCCCTCTTCTCTTACTAAAATAATCTCCCACTTTCTCCAAGATCGTTCGTTTGTTGCGTCTGTACAAAATCACAATTCACTCTCATTTCCAATTCAAGCAGGCGTGCCGCAAGAATCGGCCTTTTCTCATATATGGTCACCTAAAAAAGTAGGATTCAATAGATGTAAACAAGTAAGGGTCCCCAATTGCCTATTTAATATTCAGAAATAAAACATTTTCCTAATTTATTTACCATTTAATTCTATCGAGCACTGTTCGAGCCCTTCCTTTAAAAACAAACAAGTCATTAAACTAGAGAGTCACTAAATTTGTAAAGAGGAGTCACACTGGGTGACATGGGCCTCGGCCTGGCTTACCCTAAAAAATAATGCAATGCTCCAGACCACCATATGGTCTCGATTCTTTATTATCAAATATCCTGATTACTGATGATTTTTACAATCAGGTGCACGACCACGCGAGTGTAACGTCGCTAACATTCTGCAAGCATGTTGTTTGCGCAAATTTCAAGTCGGCATCATATCGAGAGGGTCCTCAAAAGAAGAAAAAGTATTGAAAATATTCTTAAAATTTATCCGTCATGCTTTTATAAAGATGTATAGCATCGAATCCAGATGATCAGGCGTTACCGTGTAGAAAGCCATTCAGATAATGAAGAAAAACAGTGTAAATGTAAGCATTAGTTTTCAATCTTTTACTGCCCAGGCAAAATCCGAAATACCTGCTGCGGCCTTAAACTTTTTAGGTTGTCGCAGTGCAATTTAGCAGCCACGATCCAAAAACTCCCCGAAAAATGAAGCTCTTATCAATCGCCCTCTCTCACCGGTCAAAAAAGAAACTAGATACTCCTGGTAACGGCAGATCCATAACATCTCACGTCGCCGATTTTACCTTTTCGAAGTCAGGAAAGATACAATGGGTTGAAAATTTATGTCTAATATAATTGTTAGAAATGAAATATTGTTGCCGAAGAATTTGATGGATTGCGCTATAATGTTTACGAAAACCCATTTGTTGGGTATAAGTATATTAGCGGCGTCGAGAAATGAGAGTAGACGAGAATTTTATGAGTTTTTCAAAGATTTTTCCGAGGCAGGAAAGCAGCGATATCGGCCTATGGTTGTCAGGTTCGGTGGGGTTTTAGTTGGGTTTAGGGATGAATACCACCTTTGACTGCTTCCAAGCTGTAGGGAAGTATGTTATTTGAAGGCAGGAGTTGAAAAGATTGGTCAAAAGATCGAGAGCGGGCAGAGAAAAAATCAGGGATTTGAGCATTTGGAGTCCGAGGTCTGGAGCGGAACGGGTTTTGGTGGATTTTAACAGATCAATAACTTCTTTGGTAGTGCAAGGAGGAATATAAGAATTAGTGGTCCAGTAGAGACTAGAAATGGTGTTAGATACTGAGTTTTCGTGAGGTGACGTTGCATTATTAGCGGAATTGCGGGCATCTGAAGAAGCAAGAATTGACGATTTTGCGGCCGGGTCAAAGTGGAGTTGGTTGTCTTTTTTAAGGGAAGGGGGTACTTTAGTTTGGTTTCGAAGTTGTTTCGCGACTTTCCATATTTAGTTATCTTTAAAATTTAACTGAGCGACTTTGTTTGACCAAATTTTATTTTTCAAAATTTTTACATCTGATTTAATCTCCTTTTGGAGGGACTTGTAATTCAAGCAGAAATATTTGGGTGAAACTGCCTCAAAAGACGTCCTACTTTTCCCTTATATTCCTTATGAGAGAAATATTAACGTGCTCTGGCATCGAACCCAGTAAGAGGACTGACTGTCTTATGAAATTTTTTTTCTTGAACCAATTCTTACCATACATCTTCTAGCAATGCACGAACTTCCTATAATTTCGATAAATTCGTCAAAAAAATAATGAAATACTGACCCAATGTATTTTAAACGGGAGACATATTTACCGCCCGGCATCGAACCCGGGTCTTTCTGGTGATACTCCCTATACAATATAATAGAAGATCAACATCTCTAACTATGTGTGAAAATTCAAGCCGAAATATTGGCTGCAACTGCCTCAAAGAACGTCTTACATTAACCTTTTTAACATTTATGGTCTTTTTTGTATCTATTGTGAAATTTCTAACTTCCTAATTATTTTAGTTTCACCTATAGAATTATTTAAAATAGAGCTTACATCCTGGTCGGCCATGTTGGAAAAAATCAAATTTTTCGTAATTTACTTTAATTTCTGCAGCCAAGTTTACGGTAGTATGTGTAAAACATTTCACACTGTTAAACTTTGTGTTATTTAATCTATCAATTGTTAAACTTTCAACATGGTATCTGTTATAGTTTTGACTACAGAATTAATTTAAATATCGCATGCAACGAAGTCAGCCATTTTTAAAATCATCACATTTTATAGAAGATTATCTAATTTCCACAGCCAAATTTACAAACATTTGCGTAAAGGAGTAACAGTTTTAAAATAAACTTTGTTTTATCTATAAACTGTGAAATTTTCAACTTCTTAGTCGTTATAGATTCGTCAACAGAATTAATTGAAATAGAGTTTGAGCATGCAATGGCCGGTCATCTTGAAAAATCGTCCAATATTACAAAAGTTTAAGTTTTACAGCCAAATTTATGTCAGTAAGACAACAAATAGTAATACTTTTAAAATATTTGGTATTTTGTCTACCTTTAGCGACATTCACAACTTCCTAGCTATATTAGGTTGGGCTGCAGAATGGATTGAAATAGAGCATCCAATGCCCGGCAATGTATGAAAATATCAAATGTTTTCCAGTTTATTTTAAATTCCAAATGTTCAAAAGTACAGCAACAAAAATAAATATTGTAAAACATTTCCGCTATTGTGTCTGTAATTCGTGGAATTTTTGGACGTCCCATCAACTTTAAAGTTTTCACCAAAGAAACTCATTCATTGAAACTCTTTCAGGTCTTTGAAATAATGAAATTTCTCAGTTTAATTCTATAGCCAAATTTACGACCAAAGAGATGATATTTCTTTAATTGACGCTTCTATAAATTGTGAAATATTCAACTACTAAGCTGTTATAACTTCATCTACAGAATAATTGAAACAGAGGTTGTTCGCCTGATGGTCGGCCATTTTCACTGTAATCAAATGTTTACAAAATTATTATAATTTCTACAACGTATTGATAGAATTGATTGATACTAAAACCATTATAGTAATTAAAATCCATGTTATTGTCTCTATATAAGGTGAATGTCTCGACTTCTTAGCTCTCATAGTTTCGTCTGCAGAATTAATCGAAACTTGTTCGTCCAGTGGTCGTCGTCGTCAAGGGAGATTTCAGATTCGACAGCGGTGTTTCGGCTTTGTTAGAATCCCTCGGTTGGAACTCTCTTATTAGAAGACGTGAATATCGACGGAATCTCTTTGATAAATTTATCTCTACCGATTTCGGGGAGGAGATAACAGATATTGTCATCCCAGTTATATTCCTACGCGACCTTCGAGAGGAAACAAAAAAGCGATACAGGGAAGTAGTTGCCAGGACAGATAGCTACTTTTGGTCATTTTTTCCACTAAGTATTAGAGAAGCTAATAGCTCTCCAGATTAGATAGGTATTTTGGTGTCTTACACCCCCTGCCACACGCCACTGGCGGATTGCAGGGTTTAAATGTAAATGTAAAAGTGATCTATCGAAAACATAAATGACTTTTACGGAAAATATCCTGGGTTCGATGCTAGGACGATGCAATTATCCGCCCTTTAAAATACATTGAGGTAAATTTTCATTATTTTTTTGATACATTTATCGAAATTACAGGAAGTTCGTGCTTGGCTAGAAGATGTATGGTAAGAATTAGTTTAAGATAAAAATTTTCATAAGACCGTAATATTTCCTGGGTTCGATACCAGAACACATTACAATTTCTCACATAAGGAATATAAGGGAAAAGTAGGACGTCGTTTGAGGCAGTTGCAACCAATATTTCTGCTTGAATTTTCGCAGATAGTTAGAGATGGTGGTCTTCTGTTGTGCTGCATAAGAAGTATCACAAGAAACACCCGGGTTCGATGCCAGACGATTAAATTGCAGCCAATTTTCAGAATATTTTGAATCCTTTTTTCTTTTCTTTTGAGGACCGTCCCGATATGATGCCGATATGAAATTAGTGTTGTCGATCTGCTTGCAGTATGCAAGCTACATTTTACTCGTGTGGTATATAGATAGTGGAATTCTACAAACTTTGCAGGTCCAATTAAGTAAGAATGGACTCCACTCGCAAAGTTCACGAAAACATTCTTCATTTCCGATACTGTACAAGGTGGATGTAAATGACTCTGATATTAGTGACACCAATAGCAAGATGATACAAATCAATGGAAAATAACAAAGCAAACATCGGTCAGGAAGAGTAATTAAAAGACCCGAAAAATAAAATGGTAATGATCTTGAAGTTATTCCCATAGAACTTTCATGAACTCATTTCTCAGCAGAAAATTATTTATCGTGGTGTACTCACTTGTTGTATATTACTAATGAGTTCCCACGTCAAAAATGATCGAAAGTTTAGTTACCGAAAGCAGAGATAATCCCGTTACGTGATTAGATTGTTCTTTTAAACTAAGCGCTCGTTGCTGCCTTTCGATTGGTTTTGGTGGAAATCCTTGTTTGTGAGAACGAAAACATTAATCAATTGAATTCACGAATCCAAAAGTTAAACCTATTTTACGGAAGGTGACATTAATTGTAGAAAGGTAAGGCTGAGTTTCAATTTCCAAAGTTGTCCTCCGGAACCACTAAAGACGAAGTCTTCGAGGACGCGCTATGGATCCCAGTGCGAAAAGTACGCCAACTCCGTATGAAAGACGGCGAGAAAGTCTCCATTTTTTCATTTGCGGCTCCCTCAACGCCAGAATGGCCATTGCGAAGAATCCCCATATACCTCCGCGCGTCGGCGCACCACAGATCTGCCACCGGTGTAGCCGCTTCGGCCATTCATCCGCACACTGCCGTGCCGCGCTGATTCCGCTGCGCCGCACCAGATTGCGGACTGCTCTCTAAGAAATACAGGACACGCCCACCTGCTGCAACTGTGGTGGGCAGCGTAGAGCCGTATCGCGTTCCTGCATTCATTGGACGCAGGCGTCGTGCCGCACCCTCACCCGCACCCGCAACCGATAGCGATTCCGCGACCGCAGCCGCCGAAGGAGACGGGGAGGAGCAGCCCTCTCATTCGTCGAAGATGCCGCGAGCCGCGCCGCAGCGCATATTGGGAGGACTTCCCCGACCTCCCACGCCCGCAGCCGCTCAACCAAGAGACGGCCGCAGCCCCAAAAATCCCGCCGAGGCAAAGAAGACGCTCAACTGCGCCTTTGGAAGCCGCACCCGCCACCACGTCGGAGCAGAATCTCATCCTCACCATAGACAGATTGATATTCCAAGAAGCCGTCACCGCTCCGTTGGCAGAATTTCCTGCTCCCGCGCCTCCGATGTAGCATTCCCGGCTACATAATCTACCGTTCTGACTGGCAAACTGCACCCGGCGAAACGGATAGGAGGAGCAGCCATTGCCATTGCCGACTGCATCCAGCACACCCTGCCCTTGCCGCACCCGGAACCATGGCCTCGAAGCCACCGTTCATCTTCCTCCACAGCACCACTTCGTCGACGGCGCCTTCGGCGACACCTTCACCTTCATGAGTCAAATTATGTTTTGCTGACGAACTAAAAAGATGGCCCAATTCATCAGCTATTCACCACGAAAATTTCATTGAGCTATCTTTACGGTAACGAATTTTAAAATTAGATTAAAAACCTTCCATTACTTCCCGGAATGCCCTTAATTATCCCCACCATCTCGATATTACGAAATTCGTGGAGAAAAACTCGTACGCGGATCGCCTTCGCAATGCAAGGAAGAGATTTCGGAGAAGACCGTACAGGAAATCTCGATATGTGAAATGTTTTCGCCGCCATATTGGATCACTTGGTGACGTCATAGCAACTATAACAATCGGTGTTACGGCAACCAACAATAATCATTGCCATGGCAACCGTAATAATGGCGGTCCCTCTGCCAATCGTTACCATAGGAACCGTTGTTATGGTACCTATTGTTACTGGTTTCCATGGCAATAGCATATATAGCTAGCAATATAGATAGCAAAAGTTGCTGTGATATCGAATTCAAAGTTAAAAACGCCACAGAAAAGTTTTTAAATGCGTAAAAAACTTAATTTAATTGCAAAAATTGGTTAAATCATTTTTCTAATCATTAAAAATCAATAAAGTTCTTCTTGATAGGAAAATTATCGTATAAGTTAGTGACGAAATTTTGTTAAGCGTTCAATATCCAATTACGTTGATTAAAATTTGCGTCGCGATGAAAGAAAAATGACAATCTACTATCATTCTTCAAAGATGTGCTCGAATAAATTAGAATTCGGGCACTGCTTATTGATTATTATACAAGAAAATGAGAAACTCATACAGAGTGGAGCTATTTTCATTCGCTCAGCAAAACAATTGTAAGAATTTATACGGATTAATACGGAAACGCGTGGGCATTAAATTAATATCAATAACATGAAAGGGAGCCTTTGGACACGTAGAGTAGGGGAAGGAGTCTCCGTGATTGTGGGAGAAATGAAGATGGATGTTTCGGAAGAAT
Organism: Sympetrum striolatum; assembly: GCA_947579665.1. Lineage (NCBI taxonomy): Eukaryota > Metazoa > Arthropoda > Insecta > Odonata > Libellulidae > Sympetrum > Sympetrum striolatum. Next base: position 14,929 of record CANPUZ010000125.1, on the reverse strand, counting down.
CCAAACTTCCGATTTCATCGAATCGTATCTTCAAATGAGGGCCTCAATGGAATTATTTATTTATTGTTGAATATGATACAAGTAGAATGACTTATTTAACTATTTCTCACAGCGATAAATACTCCGCCTCCTATTCGGCTGTCTCGGTCCTTACGATACACTGTGAAATTCGGAGGAAAAATCTCACTGGTCGCCATTTATTCGCAAAGCCAATTTTCGTTTCCTAAAATTATGCCGTCGCATATCTTCCTATTGAAGTCAAAGATTCCGCTCGCTTATTACGAATGCTTCATCAGTGCACTACGACTAGCTTTATCTCTTCGTGACTTTCGCTCTTGGGATGACGGTGAGAATCCGAAATTTGAACATTGAAACTACGGATCCCAACAATGGGCTTTACTTTGTAATACAAGCTAGGGATATTGTTGTTGACTTCGCCTAGTAACGAGGGGGATTCCTTCTTATCTTCAAGAGAGTGCCGGAGGGATACCAATTAGGAAAACGTTTTGATAGTTCGAATAATTGAACGCATTAATTACAACAATTTGAGTTACGATCAGGTGTTGACTCATCCGTTCGAAAACAGAGAATCTTCGACTTACTTTGTTAAAAATCTCACTAAGAATGTTGCCATTATGTTTGCTCAGGAAATATTTTGTAGTAAACAGCTAATAAATAAGGAAATTTTTAAATAGTTATCGATAAAAAATGTTACATGTGACTTTTATCAAACTTGAAACTACCTCGCTCTAACGTTTCGTAATTTCCCGCAAAGACTCTTTGAATTTTAATTTTTCCTCACAAATTTATCTGTAACCACAAGAATCGAAAACTAAAACTACCTGGGATGCCGTAATCTGTCAAAGATCTAAAACTAAAATAATCGCATTTACCTCATAGGTCATATGCTCCGCAGCCCGAGCAGTATGGTGTTCGCCAAAACGATCAAGTGGTGCTCAACATGATTATAATTGCAATGATAGGCCAGGTAGATAGGAGCACTCGAGGGCTTTTAATACCAATATGTGGAGAGGCTCCGGATAGGCATTTGGACAGCGCGTTCGACTTGGATGAAAGCGGTCCCGGGCTCGATTCCCGGTGGGACACTACGTGCATTTTGACCTCCGCTGTCGAATCACTTATAAAATACTGCTCCACATAAAAGCGAGTTATACTGAACGGTGAGTTATCCATGTGATCTGCGTGATTGTGATTTCCTTCAATTTCTGATGCTATGAATGTAAATGTGAGAATGTGATGTCGCGGTAGCTTAACCGAATAAAGCAAGTGGAAGATCAGGGTTCGAGTCCTGGCTGCGGCAGACTTCTTCATTTCTTCTCATGTTCTAGCGCGTAAATTACGAAGTGCTTGTCATTAATATTTCGGGTATTACACAAATGATATGATTGAGTCATCTGACAGCTAGTCGTTAATGCATTTCGATTTAATATTAAGCCAAAAGCGATGTTATGAGATGGCGATGCTACACCAAGTTAAGCTGAACAGCTGAGAATACTAATAACTATGGGTTGGGAAACCCCGCGGCTGCCAACAATGGCTCATACTTTGTAATAGTCGCGAGGGATATTGTTGTCGACTTCCCCTATTAACGAATGGGAAGTGGTATTTCTTCTCACCGCCATAAGAGTGCCAAAGCAATGCAAATAAGAAAAAGTTTTTGTAGTTTAACTCATGAGTATCACCAAATATAAGTTACAATGAGGTAATGACTCGTTCGTTAAAATTGAATATCCCCGACTTACTATATTAAGAATTTAATTTTAAGTACGTTTCCATTCAGATAGCTCAACAAAATGTTTACACTAAGCAACTAATAAATTAGGAAAGTTTTAAAAGTAGACAATAGAATTTTTTTAACTGGCCTCGAAATTTTGATCGCATTCATGACGTCACAGTTTACAAATTTGGAGCTTAATTTAGACTGAATCGAAGCAGATGTCACAACATATGTTTCGGCGTCGCTTGAAGCAGCCACTCAGCTGTTTTGACCTGAATGTCGAGTTCTTTTAAAAAAGTACGAAAAGCATTAAAACTAAAAGGAATGCAAAACGGACACCCTCTAAGTGGGGTTATTCTGGTAGCCCAAGAGGATCCCTTCCGATTATCACCACTCTTTGGGACACCCTTTTTAGCTCATTTACAGCTTCACCATAAAATATTCATTGAATTTGTATCCGAGCAATGACTGGGACGTCGACAAGACACGATTGACGATGAAACCAAAAGACAAGATGGACGAAATACTGGAGAGATGATCGTTTACCGAAAGAAAGATATTTTAACTTAATATCCCTCACCATACGACCTGCATCAATGCACCATAGTGTGGTTTAATTAGTTTCGTATAATAATTATAACTATCTCATCTATAATGGATAATTAAAAGTCAGAGATTGGTATTTTAAGAACATATTCTTAAGGTGAGAAGACTAAAAACAGTTCTCCGTAAATCGAAACTTTGATGAGTTATCAATCCGTTGTTACTTAGCATTGAAGAATTAATTATAAAATACACTATGAATTATTTAGTGATCTTAGTTTTTCTAGAAACAATACAGAAATAAAAGAATAATAGCAAATTTATTTATTTTTGTGTTTTTCACACTAAAGGAATGACAGACATGTCAACGGGTCTAGAAGACGATACGCAACCGTAGGACCAAACGAGGAGATCCAGATTTATTAATTCAATCCTTCATCACTAGGCATACTGTAAGAATTGAATCTGCAATAAGATATAGCTATTGGAATTGGGCGGTATTTTAACGTTTACATTGAAATAAACGATGCGATGCAACGAACAGATTTCTTAAAGATGGTGTCCAAGTTAGACAAAAAGAGGTTTTCTGTAAATCTCAACTCCAATAATTGATTTTTCAGTCGCTATGCTAATTTCAAAAAGAGTTCGACTTTCAAGGTAATTTGTACTCTATGTTTAAGTATTTATTATCTTCACATTCTACCGATGACAGACATATTAAAAGAATGATTACGAACGACGAACTTATTTGCAATCTAAATGCCCACTTCTAATAGACGAGGACAAAATCCCCCTCCCCTACCTCTCCTTCCCCTCCCTCCTTCCCCCTCCACCCACCAAAGCCATCGCCAAGCTGTTCTTACGGGGATAAATCCAGGGATTCGACAATCCCATACCTCTGCACAGGTCGACAACTGCCTCAAAATCGGAAAAAAGGTCTGTTTTAATTGTCAAAATCATCGATATTCCGACGTTGTAATGAGATTCGAATACACAAATAAGAAACTCTGTTTGATTATCTTTCTATCGGTGCTTGTCTCGATTTCCTAAGGCCATTAATTCTAATTTTAAAGTGCGATATAACTAGATGCTGCAAACACCAAAATGTACAGAACCTGTACATTTTGCGAGAACGTAATAAACACTTAAACGCTGTCTCTTTTGAGTGTCATTCCTAAGAAGGGAGCTTCTGATAGCCTCTGCTGCAGGTTCCAGTGTAGAATTACGACAGAAGGCTTTTCGATGCTCTCTTATGGAGAAGCTACGAATCTCTCTGAAGCGTGGCTCTTCCCCGTATTGAAATGCATGACCTGAGAAGGAGGCTATTCTTGCAAGAGATTCGCCGGTTGAGTGGTTATATATCGGATTACAATTTCCGAGTGCGTTGTCTGATGATTCGAAAGGGCGGAGGAGGTAACCATGACGACGGAGGGAACAACATCGATAGGAGAAACAAAGGAGGAGCGACGGGTGAAGCGAATGAGAAACACTTGAACTCTGAGTTACGTCATTGAAAGGAAGTTTGTTGGAAAACAAAAGAACAACGATAGTGGAGATTTAAAAGCCCGAGTAATTGGGTGGGAGGAGAAGTGTTGAAGGGAAGGCGGTGGCCCTTTAAAGTAAACAAAAGAGTAACGATATTTTAAACTCGATCGAAACAGATGAAGTATGAATATGTTTGCGTTTTCTCTGACGACGTGCATTTAAAGAGAGCGTGGAAAACAGAAGAATAACGATGAAATGATCGAAATGGAAAACAAATAAATCGAGAAAAGTTCTTACTGTCGTAGATATGACATTGAAGAAGGTACTTATAGACGAAATATATAAAATTAGTCGTATTAGTTTATAATAAAATAAAAAATGCGGATGTAAATAAATTAAATATTAGTCACTTATTTAAAAAAATGTTTATGATATAATTATAATGTAAATATATATTTACACATAGATAAATAATAAATAAATATACGATGTTAAATCACAATATGCTATAAATAAATTTTTATTTATTATAATGAGCGAATAAATTTTCACAGAGTGAATTAATCATAATATAATTTTTAAATAGAGTTCTTATTGAGTTATTTAAGTGAAGGAAATATAGGATTAATAGTGAAAATGTGAGGAATAAAATACACAAGAAAAAACAGAGGAGCTTTATTAATAAGTCTATGTGCCGGATGAAGGGAAACCGATAATTGCCGTATTCATGGAATAAATAAATATTTGCTTCGATCGATTTTCAACATTTACGCGCTTAAATTGCAAAATTAAATTTAATGAGGATACAAAAATATCGGAGATGTAATACTGCATTGTGAGGAATTTCAGAATATTTTTTGTTGTGCCCCAAATAACTGAATAAGATTATTACAAGATGAGTATCGTTGAGGTAATTGTACTGAATTAAGAGAACGCGAAACTGGAATTGAAAGCAAAGAGATGAAAATTTCAAAAGAATGACTTCAGTGAGATCAATTGGAATGCTGTGAGAAAGAGTGGAATTCGAAGAAATAAATAAATTGGAAAGATCGGTTGAAATAACTTTAAAATGGTTTACATCAATGTGATTGAGTGAACATACGCAAAGAAGGGAGATTAAGGTTTCCGTCTTACGGTAAATGCCAAGGTTTTCAAAATAAGGAACACAAAAGAAATTAATTGCACGTTGGTCCTGAAATACAGGCAATTCAAGATGCACTCGTGTGAAAGTCGGTTGCGCAAGTCACATTTAAGAGTTTTTCTCGGAATTAATTCGCAGTAATTATCTTTGGGAGGGTAATGCTCTTAAATCATAACATTTCGTTCAAGCCCAACAGTAGCAATTAACGAAGAGAATACTTACAGATTATTCTAGAGGAATTTCTTTGGCCTTGGACAGCTTCAGCGAATAAAACAAACCTCACAAAGAGAACAAAAAAATTGCATGATAACAATGAAACAGCGAGATGCGTGATCGTAAGCAAAGAACATCATCATCCCCTCGAACATTAGCTACCAAGCGCTAGGTGAGGGATCAACTAGAAGGCAGTTTTCTCTTGCACCGAGCCACAATCAAATGAGTGGCAGTAAGGAAAGCACTCTATGAGAGTCTCTTAGTATTAAATAGGATGAAACCTTTATGGAGCATTAAAATTATCTATTTATTTCTTTCATGTTATCTCAGCCAGCAGAAATACTGAGACAAAAGTAAATAATACATACATTTTCCTCTATTCAGTACCATAAGACCAATGAAAAATATTTTATTTGCCAAGTTAACAAGAACTATTTTGGGGCTCAATCTGTGAATTCTCATATTTCTCTGTTGTAAAATACTAAGAATTAACGAATACACAGTGGTATATGTCAGTTGCTCAGCATGACAGCTATCTAGAAAACACCTTGTGGATAATTGAGCTCATATACCTGCATGATAAAGAACTATTTAAAATGGTAAAATAAATTTGGTTTCATTATTACCATTATGAAATTATATCTAAAATCTGGGCACTTTATTTCAAAATCAGGGTGCATAAGTGCAATCATGAAATGCATTTCCCAGAATACTTCCAAATTATGGTGCATTATACTTCAGAATGTTCTTTTATTCTTGGAAACATGGGATGTCATATGCCCTGTACAGTATGTTGATGGAATGAAAAAGATTGTGATAGCTCATTAAAACTCATTGTAAAGTATTAATTATGAGTGAAATGTTGCTTGTATACTTGTCTCAATCCTCTTCCTTTTCATCTTTCTTATGGTGCATATTTTCTTGAAATTTAATCTATTTCAGTTTTATCACAATTGTTTAACTAAAGATAAAATTTTGGTTCTTAAATATGAATTTGAAAACCAAATTCTTCACTAAGTGAATCACTTCCTGCCAAAATAATTCTTACTGTGAATGACAGAGATGGGAATCTCAAAAATTATTTGACTTTTTACTATCATTTACTGTCAGCAAGATGATCGAAGGATGTGGATATTGTAAAATGTCAACAGGGAATCATAAATTATCTAAAATAAAAACCATGATGGGATCATTTTTTCCCTTATTAAGCAAATGTGTGATTGGCATTCAGAAATAATATCATATTTGATTTTTTTTCCTTGATTCAATCTCTTCTGTCGTTACTATTCCTACCTCTGAAAATAAACACAAGGAACAGATGATGCCGATGTCTTTCTTGTATAAGTTTGGCCAAATTGGGGTAAATAATTTCATGCTCATTCCACCACTGTAGAGGATCTTTTTTCCTAGGGAGGATATCATCATCTACATATCTCAGGACCTCTAAGCCAAAGCCTACGTTGTTTCCCAAGATATTTTTTGGTTACAGCTACTCGTCTTTAACCAAGTTCGTCGTTAACAAAAGCCGTCATTAACCAAGGTATCACTGTATTAGCTTATATTATTTTTCCTCGGTATTTAGTTATTTTCCTCGATAGATGTTAATGCATATAAAAAATGGATAGTATTATCTTCAATAAATAAGTGCGTGTAGCAACATGCTTTGTTAATGGCTACATAATGGCTTATGTCTTATAAGTAAGACTATGAAAAGGGAATTTTTAAGATATTTATTTAAAATTGCATTATTATTATTAGTTTAAAATTATTACATATTAAACCATTTGCTTGAAGTGTGCATTTTACTATGTCTCCGGAAATAACACTCTTTTCATTATGGATTAAGTATTATCTGATCATAGTGCTGGATCAACCTCTTTGCCCAATTCTTTCACATTCTTCATCTGAATTCTTCCATTGAAAGCAAAGATTGGAATGGTGAACAGATTTGAAACTGTGCTCTCCAGAAAATTTCAATAACAGCATCAGGGAAGAATTTAAGACAATGATTCTTAAAAAAGCACCTTAGATATTTATATTAATTTTATAACAAACTTTCTAGATAGGTGAATCAAGCTCTTCCCTTTCTTCCCAGTAAGATGCTACAAAAATGTTTCATAACCAACAAGAAAATTCAAGAAATAATAATACAAAGTAAGATAAAAAGATTTACATTATGAAATAAAAGAAGAGATATGTGTTTTATGATGAAAGGTTATTTGGTTCTTAAATAAAAGTCCAAAGGCACGATTTGGATATTAAATATTGTATTGGATAAAGAACTTACATACTGCGATACAAGCATTCGAACATGTGACAACAACAGCCGGAAGTTGAGAGTAAGACAAAAAAGAAACGGTTACTCACATACCACCAACATAATAAGCTTACACTTACACATTACCAACAGTAGAGAAATGTAAGTTGTTCTTCTAACACCTAATAGTTTGAGAAGTTTTGCTCAATATTTATCCTATATTGGCCAAAAACCTGAAATTTCACCTTTTTTTGAGTTAACTGCTAGTTAGGAAGCTAAGGATCAACATAAATGCAATCATTTCAGGGGGAATACTCGCTTTTAAAGCCTTAATTGAAATTTAGATTTAAAGTGTTTTAATCATTTTTTACAATATAAAAATTACAAATCCTTCTCAGAATTTCATTGATTAAAACACCTCAGGATGATTTAAACAACTTTTTCTAGTAGAACTCATACTTTTCTTTGGAACAGCTCAAATACAGTAATCTAAAACACTTGATAGGTTATTGGTATAACAACTCTTTCCCAAACAGAAATATCAAACGTGGCCCACTTTGATCTAACATCCCATTGCGCCTTATATTTAACATTTAAAAGGGAACATTAAAAAGTTTAAATAGTTTGGCATCCTATGTAAGCTTACACTCTGGCGTAAGATCTGTATCTACTTAATCCACAATGTATTGTAAATATTTGATACATTGAAACCAGGTTATTTTGCTTTTTAAATTCAGATTTTAACGATTTATTTAAGGAATGACATGTGTATATATTTGGGAGAATAGCATACCTTTCTAAAAACATGGTTTTAGGCAGGGCCGGCCTTATAGGCTGGCAAATAAAGCGGTCGCCTAGGGCGTCCAAATTATTTCATTACAAGATTAATATTATTAGTTGACTCTCAAATAACTCACAAAAATATAAGATAGAAAGAATCATCATAAAATAAAATAATAAAAATAATGATAATATAAGAATATTAAATAAGTCTATTTATGGCTGGAAACTGTTTCATTAAAGCTTCTCAAAACTGAAACTGATTAAGACATATTTGCGATGGCGCAAGATAGATTTGTTAATCTATCTGTGATTTCCACCGAAAACAGCATTACCCTTAACTTATCCGAACTTATTAACGATTTTGCTACCAAAAAGGCTAGAAAAGTTAAATTTTAACACTTTATATTTTATGAGTAAAATGTTGCTTGCATTCTGCAAGCATGTTGATAACACAAATTTCAAGTCGACATCATATCCAGAGGATCATCAAAAGTAGAAAAAGTATTGAAAATATTTATTAAATTCGCTGCAATTTCTCCGTCCGGCATCAAACCCAGGTCTTCCTGGTGATAATTAGTATGCAGAAACACAAAGAATTACCGTCTCTAACTACTTCCTATACAATATAATAGAAGATCAACATCTCTAACTATTTGTGAAAACTCAAGCCGAAATATTGGCTGCAACTGCCTCAAACGACGTCCTACTTTCTCCATATTTATTGAAAACCTATGCCGGTAATATATAAATAACTCCAAAACAATGAGTGTTACAGGAAAATGTTTTATACAAAAGTTATAGTAAAGTACATTATCTATTATTTTTGTTATGAATTGTATATTGTATTGCATTCTGACAGAGATATGTATGAAAAAGTGACAGACATGTTCGGGAAAAAAGTGAAAATGAACTCTATGGGCCCCAAAACATCTATTTCCGTCAAAATCTGGAGGTTGAATTGTTTTGCGAATACAATACTTTCTCTATACTACGTAAAGGGAGAAGGTAAAAATTCCTGAACGTACTCATGTAGTGTGAAATTCATACTTGTGTGCACAAATTGGCACTCTAATGCAATTTTTTGTCCTTAGGCATTCTTGGTTTGACTCCTGGAATACATTCATAATGAATGCACACAAGAGTGGATCGAAAAAACTTCACTTTTTCAAAATCCGTCAACGGCTAGTGCTATTGCAAGTTTGCTATTGGTGGTTCTTATAACATATAGAAAATTTCAACTCGATAAAACCTATAAGATATTAAACGTAATAAATAGGTGCAAAGCAACAAAGGAATGGACTAGAACGGAAAGAGGTACAGAAAAACTTGATTCTAAATTAATTTGCCTCCTATTCTGGCCACATTGGAGGCATCTCTGCCCCATGCAGAAGCATATATGAGGCATATTGAGGCTTAAGTGACAGCTTTAGTCGCAAATGACTTATCTTTATCCAAAAAATATTCGTTTGAACTGAACTAGAATTATTTTTGGCAATTTATAAGGTTTGATGCTGAAATTTCGAAAATTCAAGGTAAAAATTTTCACATCTGATAGTATTTGATTTGAAAAGAAAATTATATCAGTAATGTGGGTGTTCCACTTTTGCTGGGTGATACATTTCTATCAGAAGAAAAGGCAGAATGACCCACCCTACTGTCTAACCAACATTGGTAACATTTCTCTATATTTAGCTTATTTTGAAGAATTTTGAAAAATGAGAATCCATTTTCCTCGATTCGGATGAACTAAATATTTGATCTGAAGCAGCAGCAAAGCAATATAGGTACATTTTTGCTATTAAATCACTTTGGAAACATTGAGAAACCATCAGGAAAAAATGCAAGATTATATTAATTTATATGAAGAAGGTGAGAATATTTAACAATTGCAATAACTGGTACATAATATTCTTTTATTATAAGTGAAATTGATTGAATTTTATGCAATCAGATTCTTAGGAAACAGGATTTTTTCTCAACTTTAAATTTATACTACATTGCAAACATCCTCATCGGACTGTTCTCGCCAAACCATAAATTATGTCATTAAGGTACTTATTATCAATCAGGAAAAATTAGATTAGGGACAAACATAGCCAGTTTAAGGATTTTATTCTTTTCTCAAATGATACAATTCATGTTGAGTCTTCCCTTGTTTAGTCTTGAATCTCTTATCACAAGTATCACATAAAAATTATCTCTCTGACGAGTGAATAAGCAAATGTCTCTTGAGATTACCATTTTGATTAAAACATTTAGAGCACACTTTGCATTTAAACGGCATCTCCTTGGTATGAATTCTTACGTGTTTCCTAAGATCAGCATTACCCTTAAAACATTTCCCACAAAAGATACATTTGTATTTATCACTATGCAGATTGGAATGTGCACGTAACCCTTTTCTGGTACTAAAATTCTTTGCACAATCACCACAACTGTACTGATTTCTCTTGCTTCCATTCTTACTATTTCCAAAAGTCTTTTTGTCCCTAATGTGTCTCAGCTCATGTAAATACCATAAAGTATCCTGCTTAAATGTTTTTTTACATACATTACAACTAAAAGGTCTTTCATCGTTATGAACCCTTACATGGTAGCCCATATGCCGTTTTGATGTGAAACTTTTTTCACAAATATCACAAATGAACCCACTCTTCCTCTTAGAAATAGGTGCTTTAAAATGAAACAGTTCTGATTCTGTATCATTCGGAATACTTTCCGAGAGCTCAACAGATGTTGTTTCCTCTTCTGGTACAACTGCATCTCTTGAGTCTTCCTCAGTCACACCTCTTTTGGCGTCTCTGATTACAAAAGAGTAATCTTCTGTAGTGCAAAGGCTCTCTCCCTCAAAGGAATTTACAACAGTTTCTCCGGAAGGCTCCAAACTTAAAAGATTCTTTGAATCTGATGACACGGTGGGCTGAAATGAAGAACATTAGTAATTAGTATCAATATGAAACATGTCAAAGTAATTTTGATTAAGAATTAAACAAGTCCTTAGGCATTCAACAGAAGGAAACTGAAGAAGAGAATTGAAAATATTGAGAAAGCAAGAAAATGTGGACTTCTTTGTCCACTTAAGAACAAACAGAAAAGAAATACAAATACAAGACAGCTCATTATAAATTAAATTAAACCACGGATACATTTTTTTATAAAAAATAATAGACATTTTATAGAACACATGGAGTGAATCGCATATTCTTAAATTTCTAATGCAAAAAGATAATGAAAACATTTGTTTAAAAAAAATGAATGAAAATATTTAATATTATTAGGAATGCTATTCCATAGCTTTGCCAAAGCAATGCAAAAAGATTTTTGGTATGCAGTGGTTCTGTGTTTTGGGATGAGTAAGAAGTGGAGAGCCATTCTGGTTGTTAAATTAATCATTTTATCCCTAAAAATCGATACTAGCATTCCAGTATTTTATATCTATAAAGACCTTAAAAATATGATCCAAGCATATATTTTCTTCTAGTTTTTACCTTTATCGATGCAAGATTGGCAAAGAAATGAGTAATATGATCATCCTATTTTACTTTCTCCATATAATTAAAATAGATAATGTATTGTTTTCATCGAATTAAAAAATCTGTGAGATTTCAATGGAAATACATGTTTTGGGGTCCCTAGAACACGTTTTGACCATTTTCGGAATGGTGTATGTGTGTCTGTGTTTGTTGGCGCTCTAACGTGAAAACTATTAGTTGTATCAAAACCAAACTTCATATATAGCACTTTGGTTGGTGCTGTCAGAGTTTAAATGTTTTTGGAGTAAATCGGTAAACCGGAAGTCTAGCTTTATTCTCCAAAGGTAATTGCTTTTTTGCAAAATATCTCCATAAATATGATGTTAATATTAATGTTTTGGAAGAAATATTAGGCAACTTATATTTGTTGTTGTCCTTAATTGATATCTAACTAAATGAAAACTAACTAAACTTATTTATCATTGTATTAGTTAGTTTGTATGGTCTTAAATGGTTGATCTTTGAATTTAACTTGCATTACTTGTGGAAGATATTCCAGTTGCCCAAATTCAAACACAAGGATACTTATGGCAATAAAATATTGATATCCATTATATGAAGATACTTCTCCGGATTCATTCATATATATAGGAAACAAATTCACAGGCTAAACCTCAAGCGTGATTAACTTGAAATTTTTATGACATAATGGCAATAATGTGTCACTGCCAGAAAAATTGAGATTTTGAACCTTAGTGTCATGGGTTTGATTCCAGAGGGCCCCAAAGTCCCGATTTTTCCCATTTAAAAGCATTGCTTTGATTTCCGGGAATTTTTAAAAAATACTTCTTGGATAAGTAGAAAATCAAAACTCCTTTGAATATTGTCAATTTCTATCATAATCATTAATAACTTTTACAGAAAACATCCTGGGTTCGATGCTAGGACGATGAAAAAATCCGACCTTTAAAATTCATTGAGGTAGTTTTTCATTTTTTTTTTGATCCACTAATCAAAATGATAGGAAGTTGGGGCTTGGCAAGAAGATGTATACTAAGATTCGGTTTAAGAAAAAATTTAGATAAGACCATGCTGTTCCTGGGTTCGATGTCAGAGCACATAACAATTTCTCACATAAGGAATATATGTGAAAAGTAGGACGTCGTTTGAGGCAGTTGCAGCAAATATTTCTACTTGAATTTTCACTCATAGTTCGAGATGCTGTGTTGCATAGTTAGACCGCTGTTGTGCTGCATAGTAAGTATCACCAGGAAGACCCTGGATTGATAACAGATGGATAGAACACAGCGAATTGTGAAGTATATTTTCTATTCATTTTTTTCTTTTGAGGACCCTCTCGATATGATGCAGACTTGAAATTAATGTTAATGATATTTTAGTATGCAAGAAAAATTTTACTAGTTTATTATTATTAATATCTAATTTAAAAACTATTTAATATCAAAAAAGTAAAAAAAATCATCAAAAAAAGAAAGACTTATTGGAACTAACATTCTGACTCAAATCATAAATATCTTAGAAAAGTAACCAGGTTTTTTTTTATCTCTTGCAGAAGTGAGTTTTACAACATTGTTTCTCAAAAAAATAAGGAGATTTGTGTAGATGCTTTGGTGAGAAAAGGAATATAGAAATCGCTTCTTCCTTTAGTATTATGTCTGTGTACATCACTGTTTATCCCTCTAAGAATTTATGTAAATATACAGGCATTTTTATTTTGTGTATTAAATTCAGAACTTGATATGTTAGACCTTGTTCCACTTTAACCAACCTTTTTGGATCTCTGTATCAATTTTTGTATGTCACATTTTAATCTCCAAAACTTATCCAAGGATTGAGCAACCAAATTGCAGCATGCCCAGAATGCATTGGTTCGTTTTATCTTTAAAGAAATTCGGCCATATCTCGGGTGTGTTTGAGAAATTGTCTTGGTTCAAGCTCGCTTCTTGACGAAAATTACACATCTTAACAACAACTTACCATGTCATATGATTATAAACTCAAATATAGCTCTTTTCAGAATTTGTCAGCCTAGGGTCGGTACATAATTGCAACTCTAGAGGAAGGAACAATCTACTCATTCCAAATCACAGAACAGTAATGCTTCATAAATCCTTTGCAGTGACCTCTGTTAATTTATGGAATGCCCTTCCGCACAGTATCAAATCTTCCTGTTCTATCCATACATTAAAGAGGAAATGCTATTCTTATCTTCTAGAGAATTAATAATGCTATTTATCTCCTTCATAGCATTTTACACCTTAAAATAATGCAAGTTCGTTTTTTTTTTCATGCAGCAGGGAGCAACACTTCAAACTTGTTAACTTTACTTTGGAATATTTTGTTCCTTTTTTGTACTTTAGTACATGAATCCAGAGAAGCGTCTACATATATTAGATATCTAGTATGACTTTTTCTTTTTCCTATGTTGTAATTTTAGTTCAGTTCAGTCCTTTTTTGCCTGCGTCAAGTACTATCACTGTATGATAAAATTTAGGATAGGTTCATGTCGCCTACTTTCTATGTTATTTTTGTACTAGTGTATGCAGCTATGTAATGGCTTCCCATAATATGGTGCAATATTGTGAATTTAAGAAGTTAGTTTCTAATCAGTCTACATTTTCAGTTGCGTTGTTGTGGTTGCTTGTGGATTAATCAGTACACAAACCTACTGCTTAAGGTGTTTCTAAACAGTTCTTCTCTATCTTCATGATGTCTAGTATCTAATTTTGACATATATTAATTTTTCCTCTCTTTCTTGCAAATATAATTTAAGTGTTCCTGAAATTTTAATAATTCAACTATCACTCCAAAATATTTAATTGAGTCGACTAATCTAATGTCACTATTATTTATTTGGACTTTATCTTTAAAATGCTGATATTGGTTCTCATTTGCAAGGAGTTTGACTGGGTGATGTTTACTTTCAGTTCATTCACTTCAAACCATTCCTTAATTATATCTAGGTCCTCATGGACCCTAGTTATTATATCACTAACACTTGTCCAAGTATATTAAAGTATCATCTGCAAATACATGGTAATGACAATTTTTTAAATGTATACGTAGATCATTTATCTATTATATATTGATATATAATACGAGTAAAAGTTCCTTGCATACTGCAAGCATAAGAAATGTATTTACAATCTTCATTCACATGCCAATTTTTGAGTTTCAATGTAATCGGGAAGGGTTTAAAAAAAATCTTAAAAATTGTTGCAATTTCTAATTTTGCGACACCTGGTGTCAAACCCAGGACATATTGGCAGCTTTGA